>JBBPMO010000597.1:0-20539 GCA_038090315.1 Xanthoconium stramineum | reverse complement strand
ATCCGACATGACCGAGAACCAACGGGTCTCGCACAGGTACTTGACAAAGATGTGTGATCAAATTGTGTCTTTGATCTCATCCGAATACGCGGGAAGTATCCTTTGGAGCGACGAAGATAACGAGGACGAGGACATAGATGAGGTCGAGCACGACGAATCAGACCGGATGTTCACGTTCGAAGTCGCGCAGACTAACGAGCAGGAAGAGTCCATCAGTGTGCGCAAGGGCTTCAAGGTCAGTTTTCTTGGTTTTGCGCAATGATGTTTTTTCTGACAAAATTGGCATCCACCACACAATGTTAGACCGTTTCACCGGCGGTTGTACGTCCGCAAGTAAATGTTGAAGATCCAGATGCGGTGAAACCCGCACCAATCAGACCCTATTTGCTCCACGGCGAGACGACTCAAGGATTCATGTCGGTGGAGCATCGAGAGGCGAGAGTTGTGCAGGACGTCTTTCGAGGACGTACGATCTCGGGTTTGGAACTGGAAGGATATTTGTGAGTGCGCATCTAGGGTTATGAGGAACGGATCTCACGATTTTTCTTTGGCAGGTCATCTGACCGACTCTGTCTGAACGAAAAGCTGGACGACGAGGCCTTGAATATCTTGGTTCGCTCCGGGCTTCAGAAACGGTTTCAAGAGCAATGTACACAATGGAAACATGAGTCCAGCCTCATCCGAAATGTATCCGAATCGAGTTCCAGATTAGAGATTGCAACTATACATGCGAGATTGCAAGCGGAGTTACCCATGCTCCGAAGGTCGTTGTTCGAGGCGGCCCTAGACGAAGTGTTGCGGTTATATCCGTGGGTTGCGGTACATCTTGCTCGTTCATATACTCACTCATGGGAACACCTTAGATACTTTGGTCGAGGACAGTTTGTTTATCGTGTGGACGAAAAAGACAAGCCCGTGGACAATCCAGGTCTGTGGTGCTTCGTTTCGAGGATTGAAAGCATACCAAATGATCTATGCATTCAGAACCTCTCTCCAGCATCCTGGCGTTCTATCCGAAAGCGTGCGACAAAGCTATGCACCAGTTGAGCAAGGAATTCCGGGAGATCTCTGACAAAGATTTCCAAATCGCCAAGGACCGTATCCTTCTATTTAAAAACCTGGCCCCCCTCTTGAGGAAAAAAAAGCTGGACGAGGGAACGTGCCTGCGGATCTCGGAAGCCGTGTTAGAAGGAGAGGTGGAGCAAACAAAGGCAAACGCGAGGGTGAATGACAGGGGTGGAAACAAACGGCACAGCGTCAAAACGGGTCTGAACCCAACGCCGTGGCCGTCACTTACCTCTTCAAGTGTCCGTGGCGTTTGGAAGACGATTGCGGGGGAAGGCGATGTCGAAGGCGTGAACGATCTCATTCGCCGCGCAACCGAGACAGCAAAACCGATCCCTGATGATCAGTTTGTGGGTCAGTTGGATCAGGACATGGAGCGGTACACGTCACGCATGCCCCAATTCGGAGTGTGGGCGGAGAGGGCAAAGCACAGGGCGTTCGAATATTTGGAGAGTAGTGTCACGAGGACGGTGAAGAAGCTCTTTCCGGGAGTGCACAGGGAACAAGAGAATGAGAGTGCGGAGCGGATCAGGCAAGACAGCGCCAAGACAGCGGAGGAGGAGTTGAAGAAGTTGAGGGTGAAACTCATCAAGCAAGTAAATGATTTGTCGACCAAGACAGCATACACGTGCGTCTCGCTCTTGATGCATGATAGTCGACCCGAGACTAATATTATTGGTTGAAGGCACACGCTGTCGATTGATGGCGCAGAGGAACATAAAAATCTGCGGTACTACGGTGGGTTGTAGTCTCGTTGGCGTCCCTGCAGTCCTGATTAAGCTCCGTGATAGCCTGGTGTTCGTCAACGTCGTATCAGATTACAGGTTCAAGAGACTCGCAAGAAGATCCAATGGCCATATACACGGTATACCTGATGAATCTGACAACAGAAGATCGACACAACTTCCAACTCAACCCGAGTGCGATTCCTACGCCGCGGTTCAGGTTCAAGCACACGTTCAGATTGCCATTGGGCTATTCTGTGGTGTATGCCTCATTTTCATTCGTTTACATGCGTGACCTGAGCTGAACTGTGGGTATGTTTTGAACAGACGAGCTCAACTGTTGGAAGGCGAGAAACTGTTGTTGGTCATCGCCGATCGCGCGGGGAACTTGAGTGTCTACCTCGAGAAGCTGGAGGCGGTAGATGGCGCCATTGCGCGGACTCGCGGGAAGCTACTCAATCGTGAAAAGATCGGACACGACTTTCTATTGGCATACGACGAGTCGAAGAAGATGCTAGCAGTGGTGTCATCGGACAAAGTACGTATTCGCTTACGTTATTGATGTCTCCCGTTGTTGGACATTGATCTCCCACGTTCACAGCTTTTACTGTACATTTTCTTGCATGACGACGCGCAGGGATTTCAGGCGCTCGGAAGCGCGACCAACTTGCATCCGTGGTACAGCGATGGGTTGTCGATTCGCCGTGCGTGCTTTGTGAGCGGGAGTGAAGAATTGCTCCTCGTTGATTCGCAAGCCAGGGCGAGGATATTTTCTTTGGTGACGCTCCAGTTTCGGTACGTCTGGTCCTTGTTTGTATGTCCGTGCGGGTCTTACTGACAATGGACGTGGTTTACTAGACCCGCTACACTTCAACTCGACCATGTGCCGTATAGTGTCAGCTCGACGCCCGATGGGGCTTGTCTGCTGATCGCACAAGCTACAGGGGAGGACTTGTCGGTGACGGCATACCATTGGGATACCTTTGGCTTCACAGAAGGAATCCCGCTCGACTTAGGACCGCTTACTGTCGAGAATAACCCACTCGTGACGTCGTTGATCAGCCGAACTGCGGTGCACGTCGTTTTTCTCGACTTCGAAGCACTCGCATGCCGTTCGTACGCGCTGGACATCACTCGGAAAGTGACCGAGTTCATGTTCAAGGAAAAGGGGCGGAGTTCTGTACGATATGCAAGATCTGGAGGTAATACGAGTCCGCACAACTGTCTGATTGACTGTCACGCCGAGGTCTGGACCCGGTTCCCTGTCTTGGCTGCCGTACAACGTGAGACGATCTCCTCGTTGACGCTTCGCAGCGCACGAACACTCGTATTCGTGACGCACCATGACTATCAGCGATACGCGCCACATTTTACAGATATGATTCTCTCGTTCGAGAGGGTGACTAAGAAGCCCACGGGGGATATTCTCAAGTCGGTTCAGGTCTCGGCAGCATCTTTTTCTGTCTTTGCGGCAGAGTTGTGTAGTGACGGGGACGGTGCTCGTCCATGGAACGTCTCGGCCTACCGTACAGGCGAATGGCTGGCCGAGTTTTTGTGCTTGATTCCGATCCATCTCGCGCTGGCAAAAGACAATCGGTTCGTGCCGCTCAAAGATGGGGTGTATTCGCCCGATGTGGAGAGGTCGTTGTTGGGCGCGGACGTGAACCGTATCGTGGACAGTCTGTCGTTTGGGTGGTACGAGTCGTTGTTTCAGTCATATATGGCGTCCAAGGTGTGTTTCTGCATTCGTTGTTACATAGATCGTTTTTTTATATGATGACAGCCCGTCAAGGTGGTGTCCTCGATGGGAGAACAGTCGGTCGGGAAGAGCTTTGCGCTCAATCATCTCGTCGATACGTCGTTTGCTGGTTCGGCGATGCGGACTACGGAGGGAGTTTGGATGTCAGTGACACCTACTAGGGACGCGTTGATCGTCGCGCTCGATTTCGAAGGTCAGTAATGTCTCATCTCTCTCCGCTTACCCGTTTTACATCCTTCCTATTCCTAGGCGTACACGGTATTGAAAGGTCCGCTCAAGAGGACACGTTGCTCGTTCTATTCAACACGGCCATCTCCAACTTGGTGAGTAGGTGCGGCATTCATCGGGGAAGAGATACTGACAGACGCCGTTTCGCATTGCAGGTGTTGTTCCGCAACAACTTTGCGCTCAGTCGGGACATCACTGGACTCTTTCAGTCCTTCCAGTCCAGTTCGACGGTGCTGGATCCCAAGGCGAACCCATCGTTGTTCCAGTCGACGTTGGTCATTATCATCAAGGTACGTCGTCCGCGGCCAGCTGGATCGATGGGGTTTGGTTCAGCGCATTTTCATTTTACGTAGGACGTTGTTGACTCGGACAAGGCAGAAATCACCAAAGAGCGAGTGTTCTTTGTTTCTTCATATTGCGCCGTTCCTGACAGCCGTCATTTATTGCTAGGTTCTCTCTCAAATTCCAACGGATCGTCCAAGACGAGCAAGAAGCAAACTTTATTTCTCGGCTTCATGCAGGGAAGCTGAGCATCATTCCATGGTAAGAGCAGGATCCTGAGTGACGTATGGCATTCATGACTTGCTGGCCCTTTGCACAGGCCGGTCATCGAGTCAATGGAATTCTACAAGCTATTCCCTGTGTTGAAGCGGCAATTGGACAAGCAGGCTATCACGCATCGATCGGCGAGGGAGTTTTTGCATTTGATGAAGATGTTGATGGCCAAGTTGAAAGTAAGGGAATGGGAGGTTGTCCTGTCTTTCTTGCTCACTGGCGAACTTCCAGGCGAACGATTGGGATACTATATCCCGTAAGTGCCCCAAACTTTCCGTGGTTGGGTTATTATGTCTAACATGTCTGACATTAAGAAAACGTGGCGTCTCACCGTGTGCAGCTGATGTCGACGCTCCTCGCCAATGCGCTTGCCTTTGGGTGTGCGGAGATAAGCCCAGAGCGCAAACCGTTGAAGGTGAGTATTATTATTACGTCGTCTGCGATGATTACGAGACTGACCTCGTCGGTGTAGAATTTGGATACAGACATGCCAGTTAACCTGCCAGACACACCGCACCAACTCTTCATTGGTAGTGGCGACGATCAGTCTGCGTCTCGCGAACGCATGCTAACAGTTCTTCGGAGGGCTTGGGACAGCCACGCATCACGCCAGTACACCGCCGAAGACGAATGGATCGCAGGTCTGACCCAGCATCTGGATAACATCGTGAACTTGCGAATCGCCCATGTGCGCGAATGGCTAGACCAGAACCTATCGCAGTTCCAAGCGGCCGCTGGAGCCAGCGGGAGCCACGCGAGCATTGACGAGTTGAAACGCCACTTTGAGGGTTCGGTCGTTGACTTGAGGGGCAACGTTCAGCTGTGTGGGATGACATGCGGGGAATGTCAGTTGCGATGCGTCAAGTGTCAGGCACACGAAGGCGCGCACGATTGTCGGTCCGACCATGTGTGCGTGCAGGAGTGTGAGTTCTGTTTGGTGCTGGAACTGGAGGAGCGTCGGGTGTGTACAATGAGGTGCGTGGGATTGGTTCTTGTGCGGTGGTGTCGTATGTCTTGTACTGAGTGCGTTGCGATAGTGCGGGTCATGCTGGGAAGCACTTGTACGTGCTCGTTATTTTGTTTGAGTATGTAACGGCTCACGTTCTTTTGGTAGATGTATCACAAACCACCATTTGTGCGGGAAACGATGCAAATTCTCTGGAAGATGTGGATGCCAGGATGCTTGCACAAAGGTGCGTGCTATCGTTCAAGGTGTCAATCTGACCCTGACAAAAGACAAGGTGATCAGTCATATCGACAAAGAGCATCTTTGCGCGGCTCCTGTCCACACTTGCGGGAAGGCAAGTCTGTCGATCATGGTTGTTTGGACATCTCAATGTTAAGGTGATACACTTTGCAGCCATGCGATCTGTCTGATGTTCCACTGGTAGATGGGAGTAGCTATTCCTGTCCTGGGACGTGCAAAATTTCAAGGTAATCCTTTTTCTTGTAATATTACTATTTCCTCCCCTCATGTATGTTCAAAGCGACGCCGATCATACTCTGCATAAGTGTGACGTTCGCTACTGTTCTATTCCATGCCAGTTGTGTAAACGCCTGTGCGCAAACCAAGATCATATGCATGGTCTCGACCCGAGCGCGATACATCTCTGCGGGTGCGTACAATCAAGCCGTGGCGACATGATCCCTGACTGGTGAACTACAGACAAGAACACTTGTGTACTGCCACTTGTGTTTCCCCGGGTATATGCGAGATCGAAACGGCGCCGCATTCCATTGAGGCAACATTCACGAGTAGGAACGAAACGTTCCAGTACACCCAGGTGCCTTGTCTTGTCTCTAGTACTTGTTATAGCGCTAAGTCCTCCCTCAGTATTCTCAGGGTTTGTTGGAATTCTATCGTGCTTTCTGCTGTCTTCACGCTGACCCTATGTGCTAGTTGCGAAGCGCTTGAAATGTGTTAAACCGATTTCGCCTGGTGCTACGAAACACAACGGACCTCATAATCACAGCCTGGACAAGAATGCGGTCCATTTCTGTGAAGCAAAGTATGACCAGTGTTCTTTGCATGCTTTGTTGTCTCACAGTTTCTTAGATGCGAATATTGCGGTTACTTTTGCACGTTACCTCTTGGTAAGTTGCTAGTGTGGATCTCCAGCCCTGGCACATCCTAATAACTCTCAAAGGCCATCCTCAACAAGAACACGAGGCACGGCATGGGTCCATGTCTCGTACCTGCAGGACCGTGGACGGCACGGACGATGTACTGCTAGAAATCGAAAGACGCAAGTTCTCCACCAATGGTGGAGGTGCGCCGATAATGTGCAACCTCGTTTGCTCAGCGATGGGGTGGCACGTTCACATCGACTATTGTCGTGCGGACGACGAGGCAGCGTGTGCCGGCAACGAGGAACTGGAGCATTTGACAAGGAAGATACAGCCTGATCCTGATCGACCCAAGGACCTGCTTACGCACACTCTCTTCTGGAAACGGAGTGGTGAGTGACCCTTGGATGTAATCATGTTGGTTGATGGTTTGACTGAACTGTCCCTGGACAGGTTTCAAGGACCCGTACTCGAGAAAAGAACAGGCCAACTTTGGGAAATGGTATGTTTCCATTTGGGTTTGTTTTCTACAGTGACCGACAACTAATATACATCGTTAGTGATGCCATGTATGGAGGTATGAGACTGTCTTGCAACCTAGGGATTGTCTCACGGGCATAATCCGTAGGTCCCGAACGTATGGTTGCTACGGGCGGTGCAGCCATACCGTCTTACTGTGTCCTTCCCCCTTTCCACGTGCCGTTGAATCCCAGCACCTCTCCTGCACCGGGGGTGGGTCACATTTCAAATGATGATCAGTTCTCCTGCAGGGATCCGGTCGCGTTGTAACAAGCTTTCCATGATGTTATGACGGTCCAAATGCACCCAAGTAAATTGCATATGCGCACACGACATAAAGTCAAAATAGCGCACATTTATTAACACGAGAACAGTCCTACTCCATAAAGAATCAATTTATATATTCCATACCCACTTTGTATCTGCTTCAGCTTGGCGCGAAAGCTCAGACCAGGCTCCACTGCCGCCGTTCATGCCGATATCCTAGTACATGTGAGCTTGGTTGATTTTTCCTACTTGTGTCCTACTTGAGGACATGTCCGCCTCCGTAACAATGCAAAATCGTGCTCGTGACGCCTAAATTGTGCGACTCGTGCTCAAAATCGTGCTAATATGATCTATATCGCTTGTCACACCAGAAGAAATTGCGGGGATTCCTTGGGCAAATTACAGGTCCACATGATCATAGCAATAGATAGAATTTCCCTGTACTAGCACTACTAGTACACCTTCAATGCTGGCGAAATGAAGGTATCCCGATGCCCGCAACGAGAACGACAGCGTTCACTCCTCAAACATGATCGTCGCTGGAACCCTGAGATTGCGAGTTACACGGCGCAAGACAAGCAAACTCTTGTAGACTCACCGATGTTCGCCGCCATACTGGAAATAAAATGAAATCAGAAAATTACAGGATGTAGGGTTTCACACGTACCTTTTTCTTCCAGGCCAGTTCGGCTTTGATCTCCACGAGTCCAAAGTACACGATCAAGTCATAATTCAGCTGGTAGTACACCTCGCCGGACGCGTTCGTCCTCTGAACCAGATCATTAGTCGCTGCACTCAAGTCCGCACGGATTTCAAAGGATGTAGAAAAGGATGCTGCAATATTCCACTCAGAATGAGGTCGCGAAGGCAACGAACGCAATGAACTCGCATGCATCTTGGTCCAACCACTCCGGTTTCGATAGTTTGCCCCGATAGCACGCATAGCGTAATGTCACCATACTAAAGTCTGATACTTTCGATCTCTTTCGGACAAGCGGATCACGACATTCCATTTCCTCGGGAACCTTGGCACCCTTGAAATGGAAAGCCATTCTATGTGAATATCTCACATACCACTCAAAACAAAAGGCCGACCTTGCAAAGTTTCGCCTCAAAGTGGTCTGGAACGCACCATTCGTCATTGAGGTACTTTGTCCATTGGGTCCTCCTACGGCTGTGTTCCTTGTTATTTTCGTTGGCAAGCACCTTGCAGACTAGACCGTATGTGGCACGTGCAACTCTCGTGGCGACCTTATGATTATCACGATCAACATGAGACAATACTGCCCCATGAGCAACTGCTTTGTTGCTGGTAAAACGTATCAGCAAAAATCAATGAGCATACTCGACGGGAACGCACATATGATTGTCTGGACGGCAGACATTGATGCTCTTTCCTTTGAAATACGACTGGAGTCGGGACCAGAGCCAGTCATTCGTTGAGAGACCTCCAACGAAAAATGCGACCTAAAAACATAGATAAATGCGACGAATTGCGCAGAAAGCGGGACACACAGTAGTCGGCATGGTAGCAAATTTCTGTTGATGTTCGAACGCATCGATGATGGCGTCAAAGGATCCATTGAACAGACCGGTGGCTTCTTCACTGGAACATAGAAATCGAACAATCAACGTTGATGTCATAGATAAAAGGAAATCTTACCCCGTCAACTTGAGCTTCCCAAACGAAATGCTATACTTTGGTACATTAATGCGACGACCAGCAACCCTGACATAAGCGGCTTCTTGATCGCTCTTGATAACCAATTTCGCTGACTGGTCAAACTCGCGCGTATATTCCATGATCTCCTCGGGGGTGGCGTGCTCCCAGCCTTCAAGCTTTCCTGGTTTTCACGGTCCATCACTAGCGAAGGAAAAGGAGGAGCGAAGTACCAACTTTCCAACAGAAGCCTAGCGCGACGAGTGACAAAGACTGATCCCTGCAATCGACCTAAACATATGCGAAGGTAAGCAAGAAGAATCCGGCTATCGGCGAAGCTTGTGTACATTCAGCCGCAGCAGTTTCTTCGCAGGTGATGGGGTCCGTCGTCGTCGAAAACATGCTCAGATCAATTGTCCCACCGCCAGCGTCAATGATGATGACTCCTTGACGATCGGCATGGTCAACTTTCTCCGTATTGATGAGGTTCGCGACGCAAAAGTGAAGGCTTGCTTCGCCCTCCGTTAGCAAGTGGACACGGGATCGCCCCTGAGATGTGGCAGGGACAAGGCCGGCAGCCTCGATCGCCTGTCTGTACAGTTGTTGCTGTACGCCCTCCCAACCATTCGGATGAGTGAAGATATACTCGATGGAATCCTCATAGCTTGACCAGGAGAATGCGAGATGGCGTTCCTGAATATAGGTCTTGGTGCACTCGAAGAGATACTTGATGAAATCTGTAAGGATGTCGACGGCACGTTTTCCAGGCAGCAGAGGTGGTAAGTCATCGTTCCTGTTAATGGAGGACTCGAGATATTTCGGGCGGAAGTGGAGTTTCCACCTGGATCGTTCGGTGAGTGCGATGAACTGGTGTGGACAGCTTACCATTCAGCTTTGGTCCACTCTTCCGTCATGGCTGTCTCGATAATGCTTTCAGTGAGTACCTCGGCGCCGGTCGCTCTGACTTTTCCACTCTTGTCGTAGTATAAGAGAGATGGTACTTTGGCATCGCCGTTGACTTGCGCCTGTCCAGGAAATCTGAACGTAATTAGGGCAAATCTACGCAAAGGAACAAAGAACTTGCTTAGTTACGCCATTGACCTCCGGTACTCGGCCCCGTTCGAGAATACAGTACGAAACACCGCTAAAGGTCGTACCGATGTCGAACGCCACAACAAGCTTGGTTTCGCCAGTGTACGGTTTGAGGGTCGGCATGCTAGTCTGCTGGAAGGAGAAAGAAATGTAGCAGAAGAGAGTTTATGACCCAAGTCACCGAAAAGCGCCGGAACACAGTGCAAAGGGTTCTCCAGGCCATATGTACAGGAGTCGGAGTCTACGGCCGGACAGCCTCGATGGTCCCGATAAACGCCCGGGATAACAAAAATACCGTTAGGACAGTGCTCCAGTATTGACATCACGAACGCTTCACACCTTAGTAACCTCGTACGGAATTAATCCTGATCGAGCATGTGTGCCCAGAATTTTCGGGCTGGCAGCCTGGCACGTCGAGGAGAGAGGGAAGTCCGTCCGTGAGGCAGGCCTTCCCATAGGCGGGCTAGGCGTAGCCCAGGTCGGGTCTGGACCGGGAAAAGCCAGGCCCGGCACTGGCTGACCGGGATGTGCTGCAAGCTGGTGTGGCGAACTTCGGCCCGTGGCGGCACACGGAAAGGCATACCTCAGAAAGGATTGCAATGGGAGGGAAAAACTACAGAGCGAATGTACATAGTGCTAATGACACAACAAAAGGGCGATGATGGTGGGGCAAGAAAGTGCGAGGACGCGATCGCGCATCTTATCAAGCCCTCGACGTTGGGACGTCGACTGCTGACGTCGGAGCCCGTGTGAACTCTTCATTCAGTTCCCACAAGTCCAACACAACAGGAGCACCTTCGAGGGTGAACACGCCATTAGTGATGGATGATGGCTAGATATTCCTGCAAGGTCGAGATAAGCATCGTCTCCCTTCTGAAACGTGCGGACAATCTCTCATCGACGTTCAAAACTCAAGAAAGGTCTTTCTTCGGGTCCTTGCTGTGCCAGAAATGGGAAGATATTACACCCACTATATCCTCCGACCATTCTTCGTCCCCGTCGCAGTCTTGCATAGATTCCAAGCCAATTGTACCCACTCTTTGAGAGCAGGCGAACTCGAAGTTGGTGAAATCCTGCGACTCCCCTCGCGTTTCCGCGTTGAAAACCAACTTTTCAGACCGCATGACAACTGCGTGGAATGTGGTTCAAGTCCGTGGACACATGGGTGGGTTAATGCCGCTAGTGATGGACGGGGCAATCTTTGAATGTGTTAGTTCGTGTCTCCACCAATACATTGTCCTTATCTCCTGCTCTATCGTGTCTGGCTGAACAGTGGTCCCCAAGGAACACGAACAACGTGCTCATATCATTTCTGCGACCCCTTTGTACATCCACTTCGGAAGATGATGTATATACATCCCAGTCACCACCACTCATATACCGTGAGCTGTACGGTCCCCGGATATCTGCGTCACCCTCCACTGGCGTCTGGCGCTGGCATCCACGCAGACATCGCGTGTTCACTGGCAACGAGTTGCGACACACCCAATGTTGATCACTGCTGAGATCAAACTTGATGCGTGCCATGTCCAATCACCGTATGCCGAACAACCTCCAAGTCGTCTAAACGTCCGTCAACAGCCTCGCCACCTTCCCCTGGGCCGAAACCAACCTCCGCGAATGAAATTGCGGACACCGCGGTCACATCGCGATTCGAAACCGGGTGCGACGATACACTGAACGCCGTGTCAACCCCGTGCCAACGGCCACTGGTATCCCGGTCGTATAGTTCCCTCAAGTCGAGAATGAACCGTGGCACGAGGGGGCAAAAGCCTATGAAACCCAGTGTGCATAGAATCGTGAGTGAGACGGCGTCCCATTGGGGTCCGTATTGTAACATCGTAGTGATGTTGAAGACCAGGTTCCTACGGGAGGAAGAAGGCAACGCAGTCAGTTTGCTCGTATAACGCTAAACGTCAGAGAAAAACTTACATAGAAAAGTAAAAAATGCCGTCTAGTATGAAAAGTTGCATGAATTGGTTGGGCTGCCATCGTTTCGTTGCCCTATAGTACCTAACTGACTGCTTCAAGGTTTGGGTGACGGCGAGGACGAACAACACGGCGCTGAGACTAAATCTAGGGAGCGTGAAATATAGATCAGTACTAATCGTCGTCTTGTTCACGTAGTTGCAGTATGCGAAATCGAGAACCTGGCCAATGGTCACTGGAGAACGAGGAGAAATTTTAAGCCTATTCAGGGTCAGTGAGTTAGCGATAAAACTTTGAGACGTACCCGAGAAGTAAGTACCAGGGTTGTTAAAGATCCCAGTGAAAACAAAGGCTACAATGATTTGCGGCACGTAAAAGAAGAGGAGAATCCCGAGAATCGTCCTCGATCGACCCCACGCGGCATAGACACGTAGAATCATCACCACTGTAGTGGATGGTTATGAGAGAGAGAGGAGTGACAGATGCAGTAACTTACAATCGGCAGCCCCAAGGAAGAACGGAAACGCCCAACTGCACACCAAAAAGATCACGTAACCTTTGAATGTTCGTATTTCGTTCCAAATGCTGCGCATGGTGAACGAAGGTGCTTACACCTGTTTTGACTATTAACACTATGTAGCCTCATGCAGCTCATATACGTACGTCTGGTAGAGCGTAATCGTTAGTGATGAACGTGATGGGAGCAGAAGAGCACTAACTATCACAGGTCCAGGCACGAAGGTACTCCCAGCTTCAGACGTTGTCAGTTTAGTCACTGGTTTTCAGCCTCGAACATACCAAGCCCATCGATACTGGAAAACACATCCGCAGTCAACGCTGTCGTTCACTGCATATTGTGACATTCATGGACTCACACACCCCAATAGAGACTGATATAACGGACCTGCCAGGTCGGTGAATTCAACTACACGCATTGGAATGCAAAGGATCCATACGTACGAGAAGATACATTGTCGAAACCCACGTCCACGGTCTACACTGCATTGCTGTCAGGGACATACAGATTATACATCAAGGAGGGCCTTTTCACTCACCCAAACGTAGTCAATCTTTGTATATTGTAAGTTAGGAAGCGAGAGCTGAGCAGGAAAACATAAAAGGTACCTCTCTGGTAAAGTTGAGCACTGCGACGAATGAGCTTTGCAATTGCCAAGCGATGGTACATGGAGGAGCACTACTCACAATAGTCATACACAATGGCGGTCACTATCACAACTCCATTGGTACATAAGCATCAGCATGGACCTGAGTTGTGAGGGGACGTACCAGATACATAGTTGTTTAGCTGGATAGACTTCACCGCCGATTGCAAGTCGGATGCTGAGGACATAACGCTGGCCACCCAGTAGCCAGCCCGTTTCAGAGTGTTTGCGGGGACAGTACGACAAGCGGGACAAGAGTAATGGTGGAGCGACATCGGAGTGTTCTTGAGGTTGGGGCTCCATGATGCCCTGAGCCTGAGAGAGTTGTGACTCATAATATGTGTTCGTCAACCCTATTGTGGAATCAAAAACAACAGATACCTAACACAAGGTTCATCAATAAACTTCGGCTGGATAATTTGCTTTCACGGCCCTACGGTGTGCCTATTATCCCTAGAGAGGCGAGCTTGGCCTCCGATGCTCGGACTTCAAGAATGGGTGGCCTATGTAAATCGGCAGCCCTCCGCTACAAAATGGGCGCCGATAGAAACGGCTTACCTGTGATTATACCTTGACCACGGGAAATGCCGCAAAGTTCTGCGAGTCCGCTAAAGAAAAGCCAGTATGTTCGACCTCGGTATACTGTTTCAATATGAGGGGTTCCAGCGCAACCATCCATCGGTTTGTTTGACCCGGCACAGTCGTACAAGTACAAGATCTACGTATAGAGAATAGAGTGAAGAAATACGATAACATCCGAAATACATACTAAAACACATATCCACATATCCTGCATTCGGGCTGCTGCCCAAGGTTTTGCTCACACCTCCGAGGAATTGCTCGTGACTTCTTCAAGCTCAATTGTCTCCAAGTCGTTCGCCTGATGACCCCGTAGAACGATATCCGCGAATGCTGTCGCAGATACGTTTTCGCTGTCGCTGGAAAACTGTTCCGAGCATCGGCCGAATCCAGTGTCGATCCCTTGCCATCGATCCTGAAGGTCACGGTCATACAATTCCCGTATGCTGATGATGAACCGAGGCATGATGGCACAGGAAAGCGCATAACCAAGGGCGTCCAAGAATAACATCAAATCGAAGACGGGCAGTTCAATTGCATTGACGATGTTGAAAAGGAGGTTCCTGGTTCGAAAGAAAGTATTGATGGTTAGCTTTTTTCAATATGTGAGTTGAAGAAAAAATGCAAAGATGCAAACAAGGGTAAATGGGAATGATAGAATGGACGAAGTGGGACGCACACGACGAAATAAACAGCTCCTTCCCTCAGGAGCAGTTGCATGGTCCGATTGGTCCTCCAGCGTTTCGTCACTTTGTACATCTCAAACGACTGCCTCAAGGAGGGGATGACAGCGAGAACCAACAGAGCAACGCCAAGAACAAATCGAGGAATCGCTCTGTACGTCGCCGAGGGCGCATTGGGTGACTCGTAATTGCAAAACTTGACATTCAGGAGTTGGCCGAGCGTTACTGGAGAAAAATGTAAGGGTTTGACTGAGGATGCGTTGGGATTTGTAAATAGGGCGAAGACCGCACCTGACAGGCTCGTACCAGGGTTGGCAAAGATAGCGTCCCAAAGAATGGTGATGATCATTTGCGGCACATAAATGCATAGAAGGATACCCAGGATTATCCTAGATTGGTCCCACATCGCGTTTACACGCAGAATCATCACTACTGTGGCGCAAATCAAGGGAGGGAAACAGAATTAGGAAGCAGGGAAGCTCACTATCGGCAGCAGCGAGGAACACCATATATCCCCAGTCACCTATTCCGACGATTGCAATACCTTCAAGTAACACCCAGATCGCACCCTGGTACTAAGAGCTGTAAAAGGGTATGCTTACACCTGGTTGATGGTAAACGTTACAGCTCCGCCTGACGAAAAAGTGCACCTACGTCTAATTGTACCGGAACATGATCATCAGTAACAGATTGTGCATAAAGTAGCAAACTGACATCGACGGGACCGGTCACAAAAATATTACCGGCTGTGGATACTTTGTCAGTCTCAGCAACTTCGTCAGGCCACCCGAATATACCTAGCGCGAGTGTGCTTGAGAATAGAGTGGAGTTAGCCCTATTTTCATATGTGCGTTATGGCGACTAGACCTACACAGCCCAACAAAGGCCGACATAACGAACCTGTCAGAATGTTCAGTCCGGAAGACATGTCTTTGGAGTAGTCCTGTACGCACGATAACGAACAGCGTGGAGATCCAAGTCCATGGTCTGCGCTGTGATACTGTCAAAGACACGGAACTCAACTGGTGACTTCCCCTTACCCAGACAGCGTCTATCTTTCGAAATCATCAACGGTAAGACGACGGACCGAACGCAGAACCAAATACCTCTCTTGAAAACGTGAGGACTGGGTTTTAATAACCATTCAGACCAAGAAGAATAGCACAAAAGTAATACTCACTGTAATCATATCCGACAATGGTGATTATTATGACTGCGTTGGCCTATGAGATGAACCATTGACCGAATTTTGTGACGATCGCACCGGGTGTACAGCCACCTATCTGGAGTTCTTCCAAAGCGGAAATCAAGTCAGAGGACATGGGAAATCGAAGGAGGGAAGGGGGAAGGCACTGGCGCGGTCGCCTGACCGAGGAACAACAGATAATAAAGATCCGGACACGAGGGGAACGGGGTTGGACCAGGTTGATTTTCGCACATTGGAATTTGCTGTCAACACAGCGAAAAAAAAGGGCAATCGCACATCATGTGTAATGTGATTGACAGCGGCGCAAGCGAATTGTTCAGCCCGTCCTCACCGATTCGACTCATCTTCCTCATTCATTGTGAAGCGGCGGGACCTGCGTCATTCCATAGAAAATGTTCGGACGCCTTGTGTTACTTTCCTGGCTTCCTTGTGACTCTGTGTAAACCCGACCATGGGCATCATCATCGGGAGAAAGGTGGGTGACCACTTTGAAATTGAGGCGACAGGGGTGCGACATGTGGCAGTGTAACAGCTGCCGATCAAAGTCCGAGGTTACTGTGCAGTGACAGCGGGAAGTATCAAGGGATTGTTATGGAATCGAGTTGCACACGATATACCGCAGTAACGAAAGGGATAGTTCCTTGCACACACACTGGTCACTCGTGTGTCGTAATAGAACAGGCTCAACGCGAGCGGGTTGAGGCTGAAACGTCGGACATTCATTCGTTTCCATAACCCTTCACGATCACCGGGCGTCGGCACGCATAGCGCGGAAATTCGAAAGAGCTGATAGGAGAGATCTAGGTTCAACAGCAAACCTGAAGACATCTGAATCTTTCTAAGCGATGCCAGCTTCATTTGGCGGCTCATTCCGGTGGCGATTACGATATCATATGAAACCTGTAACAATTTCTGTGAGAATCGACTTGCATAGTGGAAGTTCTACATACTCACGAACTCGATTAACGACGGAGGCGAGGCTGTTTTTGTTCAGGATCGCACCAGTACCCTGGTTATTTCACCTTTTCACCCTAGTTGGGATTGCATAGTCGAGACTGAGAAGTTGGTACCAATCTCGGACACAAGGATGCGTTCCACAGTACTGTCTGGCGTAGGTACTATTCTTTCCGAATCAATGTGTTCCGCACAGATTGTATTGGCCCTGGTTGGCCTATTTTAAGTGTTTTGAACTGCAATACCAAGCGGATAAGTTCCAACATTGAGCACACCTGCCAGCGTAAAGCTACGCGCGCCACATGAAGTGACGTATTGGGGAAGGTATACGTGACTAACCTCCATTTCGGATGCAACATGCCTTCTGAGTCGCGTCTATTAGGGGACTCATAGACGGCTACTATCAACACCACCAGCAAGCGGCGCTCCGTAGTACTGGAGCAACAACACACTTTTCACCTCATATAAGACAATGGCAACTACGCCTACTTACTAAAGGCAGGGTATCATAGTTCCGGATCGCTTCTAGACCCCATCAATTTCTCCAGCGGAAGCTCGTCCCCTTGACAGTCCTGTTGCCCAGTGGTCATATCTTGCGCCTGAGGTGGCAGCCGCTTGTGGTTAGAAAACTTGGGCCTGCGGGGCCCTGAAAGCTCTGCAGGCCCTTTGGGAATTGGGAGGCGTTGAAACTAAGGTTGCAGACCAAGTTCGAACTTGAGTGCATGCGTCCAATTACCACCATTTCTAAATCATTATCAGCTAGTCACACAGAACATACAGAATAAGGAGACGAACGACTCGGACAAAGTTGGATGACATGTAAAACGGTAACCCAAAGACTGATTACATAAGATACCAGGGACAAGCCTTGATAGTCGGATGAAGGTTCAGAACGTTCTGTCAACTGAACACTGAACCATTGCACACTCTGACAGTTGTGTAATTGAACCGAACCAACGAACCTGCGTCGTAGTATTTCGCCCACACTACCCAAAATGTCACCAGGTTTCGCTTTGGCCCAGTCTATCTCCCATAAGCCTCATAATGGGATGCTCCGAGTCTGCAGCACCGTTTATCGGTATCAAGCAGACGATGCTCGCTTACATTACGTACGAACAGTCGACCAGATCTCTGCCACGTCTCTTCCTCAATCCAATTGGTTGTCGAAACGCTGTACCAAACTCCATATGGGTCCCAAACAGAGGTGGCATCGCGCGTCTGGTCTAGTTGTTTGATCACATTTGACACGTTGCATATGTCAAAGCTCTCCTCTTCCGTCAGCGCTACTCCTTTCACACTTCCTGCGTCAAAGAGAGCCCTTGTCGTTTAGTCAAAGGCGTCAGTGCAATGCCCTCTACTATGTTGGTGGTCAGTGGTGATAGTAAGATAAAGTCCTTTACATATTTTGTAGGAATGCTCATCCTGCCCTCCGTCCGGGAGGTTATCATACGAAAGGAACGCCCATGTTTGACCCCAAGAAAAACCTTTTGTCTTCCCGTTCGGCGCACCCCGGAGCAGGCCCCTCGATGGAGACGTAAGCAAACATCCGGTTCATCCACATCCCCTTCAAAGTCGCGTCGTGCGTGCCACTCGCTTTACTGTGGGTTCGGATATTACTGAAACTTGACAACTCTGTTAGTTCCCTTTCCACCTCACGAGGAATGAATAAGACGTGACTGAGTGATACTGGAACAAACATCAGTCCGGACTCATGGCCCCGCGAACTTGGGGTCGATCTGACTCGGAATAGTCATCCATCTTAACGTTGATAGTCCATCGGTTGCGTTGTACTTATACCCTATTGCAGCCCGCTAATAAGAATATTATCCACGCTCCAGTCCCTGCAATACCGCTCCGTCGCCTCTTCAGATGTTCGCAGCACAAAACCAGATCGCACGACTGTCTGAGACTCATGCCATACTCATGCACAGAATTATATGTCCGAATCACCATTCAACGCCCTATAGCTTGTCTATCACCAGCCTCCGACTCCGGCACCGACTCAAAACGTCCCATTTCAAACCTGAGACGTACCCTCTCTCAACACCGAGACCGAGATCGCCCCTGAGCTTCCCGCTTCCCCTTCCACGTCCGAATCCCGCGCCGGTGTGACGTCCGCAAATGCAATATCGGACACGACCGCACCTTGGCTGGCAACGGCCTGTGAGGACACGCCAAACCCGGTATCAACGCCTTGCCAACGGCCACGTTGATCATGATCGTACAGCTCTCGAATGCTGATGATGAATCGTGGGATGATGGGGCACAAGGTTATGTAAATGAAGACGTTCAGGAGGAGCGACCAGGTGAGGTTGTTTGACGACACGCTCGTGAGCGTATTGGCGACATTGTTAATTAGATTCCTGATAGTGCAGCAGAAACCATTTGATTTGTTAGTTCTCGTACATGTGTTCAGGGTGATATATCATGTAAATGTGACTTACGCGACGAAATATAGAAGACCATCCTTCACAAGTTGACGCGCATACAGGTTGGGCTGCCACTGTTTGGTCGCCCTGTAAGTTCCAACCGCCTGCTTCAAGGTTGGAAAGATAATGAGAATCACAAGCGCACCACTGAGAGCGAATCGGGGAAATGCATAACCAAACAGCAGAAGGGAGAGGTTGGAGTAGTTGATAGAAGAATTGCAGAATGAAACATTCAGAACCTGATCAACTGTGGCTAAAGAAAAGATCCCTATGTGAGATTGCGGACACATACAGTTTAGCTCAAGTCATACCTGAGAAATATGTATTTGGAGTGTCATATAAGCCGGTCAAAATGAAGGAGCTGGTAACCTGTGCTGCATAAATAAACAGCAGAACATAGAGAATCCTCGTGGACCGATTCCATATTGCATACACCCGGAGTATCATTACCACTGTAGTCAAGTGTATATCTGAGAAAGTAGAACCAAGAAGTACAGTAACTTACAATCAGCAGCGGCAAGGAATGTTGGAAACTCCCAAAAGGTCATCTGGATGATTGCAGAACCTTCGGAAAGGGGTTTGTGCTTCACATCAATATTGTAGAAGCTAAGGAAATCAGTATGCTTACATCTATATAGGTGTCAGAAGAACAGTTTGCGAGCAAGCCTAGCCACATACATCTGCCAGAAGATGATTATGACAACTAGCAAGGTATAAAGGGGAAATACTGACTTTCAGAGGTCCAGGAATAAATGTACTGCCAACTACCGATATGCTTGGTCAGCGAGTCAATCAACCACTAGTAACTCCAGACATACCGAGTCCACCAAGACTGAGCATGAATTCATTGTTAGCTGGGATAGTAGTAAATGGTGCAGCAACTATAGACTTACATAGCCCAACACAGACCAACATAGCGAACCTACAAAACCGTCAATTTGGAAACACTCAATGAAGGGTCCATGAAACCTCATACATACCACAACAAACATCATGGAGACCCAGGTCCAGGATCTACACTGTTATGTCGTTACAAACTCGGTACGTGCATTGTGGTTGCTGCCTCCTTACCCATATGTAGTCTACCTTTTGAAAGTTCAGTCAACAAGTAAGGTGTAGGGCACAAAACAACATACTTCTCTCAAAAAGGTGAGAACTGCAGTTGTGATGGTTTTCAGCTGAAGAAGGGCGACTTTAAGAATGACTGACAATAATCATATACGATGGCAGTGATTATCACAACTGCATTTTGTTACACGGAAGATATCCGTTGACTAAGGCAGTCTCGTATAGATCTTCTTCAGGGAGGTGCTCATGAAGAGATGCAACGTCCTGAGACGATTAGAGACAAGGTTGGGATTCCAAGGGAGTTTCTCAAGGTAAGTCTTGGACGCGACAAGATACCTTGTATTGCGTAGATTAAGCGTAAGGAATAAGTGGCATTCAAGTAGGCTATACTATGGCTATTATCCAGCTATACTAGGGCATTTTTTCGTCTGGAAATGCAGCGAGCTGAGGGAAAGTATCCAGCGGAGTTCAAAAAAGATGCCTGCCCTTCGCCCCCCCACTCGACGCTCTGCCAGGTTGCAAACCCTAGCTAACAGGCCAGTAGTAATGGCAAGAAACCGTAAAGCAAACCCAGACAAGCAAGTATCTGC
>JBBPMO010000596.1:0-20581 GCA_038090315.1 Xanthoconium stramineum | reverse complement strand
AGGGAGTCAGGCGAGTGCGAAGTCAGGGGCCGTGGAGGGGGGGGCGTAAGATACAGACGTCGCGCTGTCGAGTGGGATTTTGATGGATGGAATACCGAAAGCATTTCGCAGAGAGAGCATAACGCAGGAAACGAATTCGGACATCCAAGTCGTTCACCAATTTTGAAGGTAGAACTCGAGCAACGCCGCAGCCACCTCTCGCCTGATATGGTCGGGATCAAACAAGATGCCGCACCAACTTCAGCAGACTCTCCTGAAACCCAAACTACTCATTATTCTGTCAGGGCGACTTACCGAACTGGCGAGCGTAACGTGCCATTGTATTTCCAGCTCGAAGGTTTGATCCCAGTACATAAGTGTGCGCAATAAGACCTCATCCGACGCTGCTTCTACGTTCTATTCCGTCAGGCACGCCGCTCGACACATGCCCTTCTCCCCGCGGTACCGACGACCTTGATTCCCGCTTCGTGTAACACTCACATCCGGTACACAAAGGCTTGATTTCAGACAGTCAACTGTTTGATCTTTATCCCTTGGACCCGGGAAACGCTCGCTTCGGCGTGGGGAAGCACCATCACCGACGGCCTCCGACAATGAGAAATGTCCACCGCTATCCTCAGCCAATTGTTTCCCGGTCTTTGCTCCTGGGCCTGGCTCTGGCACGGGAAACGGATTACTATGTACATACACAGCAGGAGACCTATGTTCACTCCGGACTACCGTTCAGCAACATCCCGACTGTCTCATCCTCTGTACCTCGCCCTCGCGATGGCCATCCGGCTCTCCTGCAGCACCCCAAATCCATTCCGTATACTCTCCACGTAGACATGGAATGGTTCATTGCTCTCAAGCAGACCAGGAGTTGCCACTCTCTTCTGTAAAACTCTTAGATCATCACCCATCGTGCACAGTGCCTGCTGTGCGGTCTTGACGTGCTCAGCTACCTGTTTTCTATACGTCCCGAGGTCATTGAGCAGCGCTAGACGGTCACTATCGTCTCGCCCGGCTTGTTTGTTGCGATCCTTCTCGGTGTTAGGATGTTTGTCCTCTCGAGCGATCATTTTATGCAGCGCTTCAATGTCCGCATCCATTTGGTCGAAGTTCTGCGAAGAGTTCTCGGTTTCTAATATGAGCATCTCTATCACTTGTGCTGATTTGTCCATCGCAAGGGTGAACACCTTGGCAATGATTTCTTCGGAAGTGGGCCCTAGCTTAATCAGGGAAATGGCCTGCAGCAGTCGCGAAGGTGCCTCTTTGTGTACACCCTCGATGGCGGTCATCGTGTTATTGTTCAGCACCATCACCCTGCATCACATTTAGTAAGCCCCAAAAAGAAAAGAAGAAAACTACGCACTCGTCGATGGCGCCGACGACTTCTGCATATAGCTTACTCAACCCTCGGCCAGTTTTCTTTGCATCCTTACTAATCGTGCGAAGCTTGTCTGCGATTTTGTCTTTGGACTTGAGTTTGCTATATCGTACCAAGGGCGACAGATCCTGAGCTGCCGTCTCTGCCCTCAAGACGCTGATGGACAATTGTGAGTTGCCCAGTGATTCACTGACTTGTTCAAAAGTAGAACCTTGTATGTTGACGAGTCTTCCAAAGTTTACTGAAGGAACTGGCTTGACGGGGAGACACAACACGTTCTTTGATACTCCCGGGAAGGTGCATAAAGGAGAGAACGCCATCTGGATCGTAGGCATCATACGTGATACCACCCATGCAAACATGTATAGGAAGAGGAACCACGAGAGTGGTTTCCGCATCTTCTCGATCGAGCCTTTGAAGACGTCAAAGGCATACGACACAGTGAAGCGAGTGCCATCTTTGGCATCAGGTACGTCTTCCCGGTCCTCCTGGATAGCATTAGACAGCTGCGTTTTCTTTTATTAAGTCTGGTGTCAAGCTGACAAAATAAGGCTGCGTACCTTGGAGTCGCTATTCTCCCGTGGTTGATTTTCCTCTGGGGGGGATCGCATGGTTGTGCGTGATTTTGCTGATCGGTCATCCTGATTATCAAATCATTAGTAGTATATTCCATATAAGGTAAGCCCCTTAGTCTAATTCAAAGTCCGATAAGTCCTAAGTCACCTACAGATATAGTCGGACTGCCGATTATCCCAGAGCTCACAGGACCTTCGTGCTGATCTGACGATACTTCTCTCCTAGCGCTCCACACGTAGGATGGCGCACCAAGCACCATCGCCTTGTCGTTCCTTTCTTCTCTCCCACTTACATCGCTCTTTGCTCGCTCTTTTTCTCGCCCCACCCACCCGCCAATTATGGTTCATGATTCTAGTGTGAGTCGGTCCTTCCGCGCCCCTTCTTTCGCTTCCTCCGCTGTCCGCTCACGTCTTCTTCCCAGCACGCTTAGGACTCTCCTCACGCTCCGAAGGTCAGGCCTCCCATTCGTCAGTCTCTCCCATTCCTCCTCTCCCAGTCCTCCCTCGAACTCCCCTCTCGCGTGGAATTCGAGGACCTTCGTCGCGCGCATCATGTGACCCTGCGCGGGCGACCGGAAGCCGCCTTCCCACACACCCACCGAACCCAACATCTAGATTTGAGTGCTCCTGCGTGATCTCACCACATCTCCAGTCGGCTTCTGTTCTCTATAACACATCGCAGGGCTCGTTACCACAAGCTTGGAGCAATGAAAGACTTCGACGAGACTAGAGAAGCATAAGCCCCTCATCGGTTGATATGTTTGTACAAACTCGCCGCCGAGTTGTGCACTCGATACAAGCAACTCGGAGCAATGCAGGACCTCAACGAGGCCATTAGTCCCGGTCGAGAAGCACAGAACCTTTACCCCCAAGGACATCCTGATCAATCCACGATTTTAAATAACTTTGTAAGTTACCTGTCGACTCGGTACGAGCAGCTTGGAGCAATTCATGATCTTGATGCGGCCATTGTCCTATACCAAGAAGCACCTGATCTTCTACCGATGAGACACCCTGGTCGCTCAACCTCTCTGAACAACCTCATGGTTCAACTCTCCATTCAATGTGACCAACTTAGGACGCTGCAAGACCTCAACGTAGCCATTACCCTCAGCCAAGAAGCGGTTGAGCCTTGCCCACAAGGGAACCTTGATCGATCGGGTTTTTTGGTTGACCTTGCAGTTCGTCGGTACGATCACGTCGGGGAAATGCAGGATCTTGATGAAGCCCTTGACGAGGCCATTGTCCTTATCCGAGAAGTGGTTGAACTTCGCCCGGAAGGACACCCTTTCCGGTCTCGCGCTCTGAGCAACCTCGGTGAATACTCTTTCACTCGGTACGAGCAGGTTGGGACAATGCAAGACCTGGATGAAGCCATTGTCACCTCCCACGAAGCACTCCATCTTCGCCCCCACGGCCACCCTCTTCGATACCACTCCTTAAATCATCTTTCCACTGGTCTTCTTGCTCGTCACAAGCAGTTCGGGGCGATGCAGGACCTTGATGAAGCCATTTCCCTTAGCCGAGAAGCGCTCGACCTTTGCCCGCACGGTCACCCTGATCGGCGCTTGCCTCTGAACAACCTCACACTCGGTCTGTCTACGCGGTACAAGCGGATCGGAGTGATGTGGGACCTTGATGAGGCCATCGTCTTCGATCGAGAAGCGCTTGACCTGGGCTTCGAATATGAGTAACGCCCTGACGAAAAGTGTCTACATTAGTCACTACCTACATCTGCAATCATCTTGTCATTATGACGGTGCATGGCCCACTACTTGGTTTATGACGAACCCAACCATACTCGAATCGTAAAGTTGATCTATGTATCTTTTCCGTTCACATCTGAATCTCATTTCCTCTTTTAACCCTTGACGCATCATAGGGTGTTCATATTTTCGCTCTAATAACTGCAGAATCGCTAGTTTGTGCTGCGTCTCGAATACCTGAGGAAGTTCATCGTAGCGTCATCCCTTGAGCCAGGTAGTTCATTGTACCAAGCGGTGCCTCAACCTACTCGGAGCTGGAGATAGTAAGCCAGGAGTTGGAGGTGCGGTGAATGATAACAAGTTCCAGGGGAGATGGTAGTGTTGAGGTAATGGCTACACATTCCCAGGCCAACCTAATGGCCCGGAGGGAAGGTTTCTGGTCACCGAGATCTGCTGCGTTTCCGCCACAACTAGGTGCTTTATAGGAAAAGATTTTGTTTTCCGGGAGTCCTGGCGCACGGTACAGTAGACTCCTACCAGAATATTTCAGACTAACAACAAATGGACCCAGAACAAGCTAATGATATATCCGTACCAAGGTTCTCTGTCAAGAGGGAATTGATCGGGTAAGAGGTATCAAATGACATGTAGCCAACCGTCAAAACTCAACATCAAATATTCCACCAACTCTCGCAACGGCGATATCCCGTCTATCAAACTCGAACGGTCCTGATTTGACGTTCTCGCGAACCCTTCGAATATCACGTTGCCCCACAAGATCAACCACCCCATCGTCCAAACCCACCCCATAACCCCACCCACCTGCCTCCCTGTCAACCGATGAAACGCCCCTTCAACAAGAACGCCGACGCCCATCATCTCGAACCCAACCAACATCCACCAGAATTCTGTCTGGCTATCGCGTGTTAGCAGATTGATGTGGTGCCACAGCGCACAAGCGGAGAATGCCCCGATGACGATGCCCGTGCGCCCGAGAACCAAAGCGAGCGGGTAGCCACCCGTGAGAAGGAATATGTGGCGCAAAAACTGGTGCCACCTGCGACCCCAAAATTCGCTCAATGATGTGGCCCGCCATGGGGCGTCGAACGCCGGCGGCCACTGAGCAGGATCCTGGCCCAACAAGAGAACTCCGGGTATGGTGCATAAATCGTAAGCCACCTGCATAGAAGCGTAGATCACGGTAGCAGCAAACATTGTGAGGACGGATGATCGGAGATATCGAACCAAGAAAGGGAGGGATTCATCAAAAATAGTCGATCCGTTGGGATTGGTTCCAGCTCTCTCCGGGACCAATGATAGGAATGCGCGGTGGGAGACACCACATATCAACGCATGGGTAATCAGTGAAAGAAATGCGTGGAAGGTGAATGCGATGCGACTGGTTGGACGTGTTTCGCGTGGAATGTACAATCGACGTGACCATTCCCAGCCGTGGCCACGAAAGGTAAAGGCGAGGTCGAGGGCATCCATGATGGTTGATGGAGGGCTATTCTTGGGACGGATGTGCCGTACGAGTGGCCCTTTCGCCAATGTCCAGCCAAGGCTACGGATAACGGCAGAAAGCATGAAGAGCTGCAAGGAAATTAGTACATATGTGAGTCGAGGTTCGTCATCTCTAGAGACGCTTACTACAAACATTGAGTTGAGGAGTAGGTACTCGGGCTTGCCCTGTGACATGTCCACGGAAAGCGTCGCACGCAATGCTAGCAACGCCACGAGAGGCCATAACGCTACTCGGACAGAGCGCGTTTGGGGTGTGACAGCCAGTACAGCAAGTGCGAAGTAAGAAGCAATCGAGGGGAGGACATACGATACAAGCGTCGCGCTGTCGAGTGGGATTTTGATGGATGGAATACCAAAAGCATTTCGCAGAGAGAGCATAACGCAGGATACGAATTCGGACATCCAAGTTGTTCACCAATCTTGAAGGTAGAACTCGAGCAACGCCGCAGCCACCTCTCGCCTGATGTGGTGGGGATCAAACAAGATGCCGCACCAACTTGAATTCAGCAGACTCTCCTGAAACGCAAACTACTCATTATTCTGTCAGGGCGACTTACCGAGCTGGCGCGCGTAACACGCCATAGCATTTCCGGCTCGAAGGTTTGATCCCATACATAGGTGTGCGCAATAAGACCTCATCCGACGCTGCTCCTACGTTCTATTCCGTCAGGCACGCCGCTCAACACATGACCTTCTCCCCGCGGTACCGGCGACCTTGATTCCCGCTTCGTGTAACACTCACATCCGGTACACAAAAGCTTGATTTCAGACAGTCAACTGTTTGATCTTTATCCCTTGGACCCGGGAAACGCTCGCTTCGGCGTGGGGAAGCACCATCACCGACGGCCTCCGACAATGAGAAATGTCCACCGCTATCCTCGGCCAATTGTTTCCCGGTCTTTGCTCCTGGGCCCAGCTCTGGCACGGGGAATGATTATTATGTACATACACAGCAGGAGACCTATGTTCACTCCGGACTACCATTCAGCAACATCCCGACTGTCTCATCCTCTGTACCTCGCCCTCGCGATGCGCATCCGGCTCTCCTGCAGCACCCCAAATCCATTCCGTATACTCTCCACGTAGACATGGAATGGTTCCTTGCTCTCAAGCAGACCAGGAGCTGCCACTCTCTCCCGTAAAACTCTTAGATCATCGCCCATCGTATACAGTGCCTGCTCTGCGGTCTTGACGTGCTCAGCTGCCTGTTTTCTATACCTCCCGAGATCATTGAGCAGCGCCAGACGGTCAGTGTAGTCTCGCATGGCCTGTTTGTTGCCGCCGAATTTCGTCCAGGTCTCATCATTGAGCCGATCCCTCTCGGCGTTAGTACGTTTGTCCTCTCGAGCGATCATTTTATGCAGCGCTCGGATGTCCGCATCCATCTGGTCGAGGTTCCGCGAAGAGGCCTCGGCTTCCAATATGAGCATCTCTATCACTTGTGCCGATTTGTCCATCGCAAGGGTGAACACTCCGGCAGTAATTTCTTCGATCTCTTCGGTAGTGGGCCCTAGCTTAATCAGGGAAATGGCCTGCAGCAGTCGCGAAGGTGCCTCTTTGTGTGCACCCTCGATGGTGGTCATCGCGTTATTGTTCAGCACCATCACCCTGCATCACAACCAGTGAGCCTCAAGAAGAAAAGAAGAAAACTACGCACTCGTCGATGGCGCCCACGACTTCTGCATATAGCTTACTCAACCCTCGGCCAGTTTTCTTTGCGTCCCTACTAATCGTGCGAAGCATGTTTGCGATATCGTCTTTGGATTTGAGGTCGCTATAACGTACCAAGAGCGACAGATCCTGGGTCGCCGACTCTGCTCTCAAGACATCGATGGACAATTGTGAGCTGCCCAGTGATTCACTGACTTGCTCAAAGGTAGAACCCTGTATGTTGATGAGTTTTTCAAAGTTTACTGAAGGAGCTGGTTTGACGGGGGGACACAACACGCTTTTTGATACTCCCGGGAAGATGCATAAAGGAGAGCACACCGTCTGGATCGTAGGCATCATACGTGATACCACCCACGCAAGCACGTATAGAAAGACGAACCACGAGAGTGGTTTCCGCATCTTCTCGATCAAGTCTTTGAGAACGTCAAAGGCATACGACGCAGTGAAACGAGCGCCGTCTGTGAGGGCTTCCTGGAGTTCCTCTACCCTCACGAAAGGTTCCTTCTTGCATGCCCTGACTGACTGGGACCTAGAAGGTGTGGAAGAGGCGTGGAAGGGGGTTTTGGTCTGTACTTGTCGCTTCTTGCGCAAGAAGACGGTGCTTGCTGTTTGGGAGCCGTTCGTGCTGCAAGTCGTGACTTCGTGTTGAGAGACTTCTTCGACACCAGAAACGTCTTCCCAGTCCTCCTGGACAGCGTTGGACGGCTGCGTGTTCTTTTATTAAGTCTGGTGTCAAGCTGACAGGATAAGGTGTACCTTGTGGTCACTATTCTCCGGTGGTTGATCATCCTCTGGGGGGAACTGCATGGTTGTGCGTGATTATCCTGATGGCGGGTCTCGAAGACTCCGGTGGAGGTCGAGGGTGGCTGTGCTCACTCTGCCCACCGGAGAGCCATGGGTCGCTCACGGACAAGGCAAAAAAAGTCTTGCCGCACCACATCAGCCTCAGCGACGACTTCCTCATCTCCCTCCATCCCGTCTCTTCTCGCGAAAGCCCAGGACCTCATCGTCCAGTGTGACTACCCCCTCGCCCGCAAATTTACCGAGCGCGTACTCGCTAGGGAGGATGCGACATCCACTGAAAAGAACCAGGCAAGAGAGATGCTCGCCGTCGTTCTCTTGGAGATCGGAGACGTAGACGACGCCAAGGAGGCATGTCGCCCTTCAATAGCACGTTATCCACTAAGACGCCGCCCTAGATCTTCCTTACTCTCGTACCCCCTCATCCAGAGGCTCCGTCGCCCCCACCGCCATCTGCATATCTCTACCTCGCACAACTCACAGACGACCCACATGCCGCCCTTGCACACTACCAATCTGCGATTGATCTCCTGCAGACTCAGCTTAAAG
The DNA here is from genome assembly GCA_038090315.1 of Xanthoconium stramineum. Lineage (NCBI taxonomy): Eukaryota > Fungi > Basidiomycota > Agaricomycetes > Boletales > Boletaceae > Xanthoconium > Xanthoconium stramineum. Next base: position 12,386 of record JBBPMO010000596.1, on the reverse strand, counting down.
GAAAATCTATTCCGACTGAAACCGCGTCACTGGAAGACGAGGCCGAAATCAAGGGAAACATCGTCCGCGCCTATCTCGGCATGGTAGAAATCTGGATGGATCCAGAGTACGATTTATGGTATGCATGCCCTTTTCTCCCTGTTTTTTGATCATTCATCCATCGCGAAGCGTCGACCCAGGCGCTTCAACTACATGCGATACCCTCCTCTCCCACGCCCTCCAGATCGACCCACAGAACCTGGAAACGCTCCAGACGCTCGCCAGCGTCCGTCTCTCGCAGGAAAAACCAGACGAGGCGTTGCTCGCCCTCCGGACGTTTCCACCACCTCCCATACACGGCGACTCGGGCGCGACGGCGTCCGACCCACGGTCTCACGCGCTCCTCTTGCTGGACGCGCTTTCCATCCCGACACGCATCGCCCGCGCAAAGCTCCTCTTGGAGTGCGGTGCCTACCCCGATGCGTTATCCCTGCTCGAGGCCGTGCTTGCCGCGGACGATGCTAACATCGAAGGCTGGTATCTCATGGGTTGGAGCTGGTGGTTACTCGCCGAGCGCAAAAAAGATGATGACGTCATGGATACAGCCGGACTTGACGAGGATGGCCGAGAGTTGGGGTGGCAGGACATGGCAAGGGATGCTCGGGATTGTTTGGAAACGTGTCAGACGGTGAGTTATCTATCCGTCTCTACTTTTTGCTCATCCGTGGTGGTAGGACTGACGCATTGCAATCCTTCGTAGTTGCATGCCTCGCAGGGACACCCAGATATACGGTTACTGGGACACGTCGAGGAGCTTATCGGATCTCTGGACGCCCTTGGCATCCAGTCGTCTCCAGTGGAAGAGGGCAGCAATGACGAGTGGGAGGAGGTTAGTGATGACGAGGACGAGGATGTAGAAATGGCATGATTCCGCGACAAAAAAATGTATCTTGCCGCCCTATCACGAGCATCTCCATCCAGGAGTCTTGACTGTACGAGCATGCGTTCAAGGTATCGGGTCGACTGCGAAGAAAGAGGTTCAGGTGGGAGATGCAAGCCAGAATTGCCATTTATTTTCTCCACAGCGCAACGTCGTGAGTTTTGTCTTGGAAATGCCTCGAAACTTGTCCATCTTAGGTCGATAATTGGGATGATGGGAATTCCTGGACAGATGGTTTACTTGTCTCAGTCGAATAATCTCGAAAGGGCTGAGACAATATCAGGTGTGTCGAACCACCTGAGTTGATCGATGATCTAATCATGATAGTGATTGTTCTTGGTTACGCCAAAGGCGTGGCGCATACCGTGCATACCAGGAAATTTGCTCATCTGGCGAATAATTGTTTCTTCGTCTTCCGAGCAACTCCCGCACGCATAATCATACATCACCATCATTGGGGTCCACCTGTCCTCAGGACCATAACCCATTCAGCTTAGGATAGACAGCAGATTGAATGACCACAGAATACTCCGGGGAATGGAGAGCTTTGAAAAGGTACACAGTACAACGCCTAACTACACGTATAACGGAGCACGTGCTAAGCAACATCAACCACGACAACTCGATTCTCATCACTCGTGGCTCTCTGAATGTAACAGAACTGTCCCCCCACATCGTCAAATACGACTTGATCCAGCTCTCCAAAGAAGTTAAAGGGGAAAGGATCGCTAACCGCTATAGTGCATTCCTCCCCACTGGCGTCAATGGTGAATTTACGCATCCTGTTGACATAGAGATCCGGAGGTCCCGAATCTGCTAAAAGTAACCCCATTGTCCGATACAGAATGCAATTCGGAAGAATACTCAGACTCCAACAAACTCTGTGAACGAGTCAAAACCGGCAGGACATCGGTGGTGGAACTAGGTTTGGGCAAGGTAAGGTCGAGACACGACATTTGCATGTGCCCAGTCTGGAGAGTGAAGGTTATTTGAAGGAGTCTGATGTTGACCAATCCAGCGACAGGATCGACTACAAGTGCGCCAATCTCATGTTTTGCAAGCGGTGAAGCCGAGTCAGGGACAACAAATGCCTGGACGAGGACAGGCACTACAGGTAGGAACATTTCCGTTTCATCCACCTGAACGGGGATAACATGTGTCCTTGTCAGAAGGATGGACAGGTTTTGATAACGTCCTAAGAGATGAAGCTATGAATTGTTTCACAGGCTTTGAAGGAGGGTCACGCACGAACATTACTCAGGATCTTAGCTGCCGGCAGTCTGTATAAACAACGTGAACGGAGGTCAAGCACCACGCATGGTTCGTGGTCCGGAAGAGGTATGAAAGGCGTAGAGGTATTGAAATTGCATGGTGAGTGTCATGTACGGAAGACCCTGACCAAGCCTGAGCCAAATCTATGATTTCAGGCTTCAAGAAGTCACCATTGTTGACAAGAAGCGTGAGCAACAATCTAGAGAATGATGAGCTGTCCTGGATACGAGCTCTGACTGGACGAGAGTGCGTTCTAGTTATCGAGTCGTTGGTGAAGGGAAGGGTCCAGGCGGAAGAAGCAAGCCACTATTAGCATACTTCCCTTTCCAGAGGGACGAATTGTGAATGATATCGCCGAAGTGCTTCGAGACCTGGCGATCCGGATACCGGACAACGGTGACCACTGGCAGACTCACCTGTCTCAGTCGAACAATTTCGCAAGGGCTAAGAAAAGAAAGGATGCGTTGGATCGACGATAAGGGAAAGGTACGTTACGTATAGTTTTATTTGTCACATAAACACAGGTAAACCGAACCTCAAGCAAAACGCAGGCGAAAGTGGCTAGTGACTGGACTTAGCCTTGTAACGATACAAGTCTAGCTGTAATCGGGTCAGTTTTTGGTTGAATATGCCCGTTTGGAAAGATCCAGGGCGTGTGCCGATTCGTATTGACGCTGCAATCATGATGCGCACAGTGAACCGAGATTAATGCTGCTGTTATGGAGCCTTTATGTTACCGTGAAGTTTGGACCACTTTCGGGTCTATAAGGAACACGGTAGCTTTCAAATCTCTAACTTCGCAACGGAGACAGAGGGGAGCAACTCATCGAACTTGGCGTACGTAAGTGATCAATCTGTGCCGAAGAGGCTACGAATTGGAAACAGAATTAACTATGTTGAGTAACGGGCGCTGACTCTAGGCCAATTGTGCCCTCTTCCTAGTCTGATCTAGTGGGTTCTAGCCTCTAATAAATGCATAGGTGACGGTTTATTCAGCTTCCATCGCTGTTACATACTCTTCTCCCGACAGAAATCGTCTAATCCCTCGGTCGGGGCGCTCCGTCTACCGAGAGATGCATCTTTCGGTTCCAGGGTATAGTCTCCGAGGCAGGCGAACTATTAAGCTTGAAGAGGAGCAAAGACGTCGTGAGTACCGTCCAAGTTGGGGATCTTCCACAATTGACTATAGATAATAACGTGAACATTGAACCTTCGTCTTACCAAATACAGGCCAGTGGCATCGCGAATAGTGCACCAGGCTTCGTACGCTTACCACCTGTGGCATCGGCGGCATTTATCAGGGTTAATTTCATCGTCAATAAGGTTCAAGTGGCAAGAGGATTCCTTCGTTCTCAAGTACACTGCAGAAGATACCCCTTTGGTTGACAAAGCCAATTTCAAAAACTCTCAATGTCAGTTTGGCCTTTGGTCTGGAAACCCTACTTCGTATGTAGTGGACCATCGTGATCTACGCTCAGGCCACGACGCTTAGCTCTGGATCCCGCCGTAAGCCTTTCCCGTAACTCCGACTGCGCCCATACGGGAAGGTGTTCTCAGAGGGCTGAACGGTGACGCCATTTCCATAATGTTACAAGGGCTCTCCACTTCGGGCGAGCGAACAACATCGACACTAACAATGGTATCTTGGGGTGCTGATGCGGTAAACCGTACCGCTGACTCGGAAGTCACCTGCCGGTTGAGGCAGATATTGTTGAGCTTCGCGTACTGGACTGCCCCCCAGGGTTTCTCACATCCAGCTTCCAAATTCGCCAGGAGGCTAGCTTTGCAAACGTATAAATGCCCGCTTTTCGAACTTGGATGTGTATCGATTCGCACATACAGCGCACTCCCAAGTTCTAATCGCAATGGTCCCTACTCCTCTCATCCCTGATGGTGTATACAGAATCCGCAATGGCCAGTTCACCAACCGTGTCGCTGACCTCTATGGTGAACAGCATGAGGATATCGTTGGAGCCATGAAACGTCCCTCCAACATGCACGACCAGGTTTGTGTTATTCGTATCGGTGGACTTTACTCACTTCTCCAGTAGTGGCTCATCAGGAACCGTGGAGACGGTGGAAACCAGGTCACTATTCAGAATGTGATCACTGGAACCTTCGCGGATGCAGATGAGGAACAGGTACGTGCACATGCGGACTCGGATAGGACGATGCCGGTGTCACGGCGGTAAACTGATCACGACCTAATAGGATGCTCCACTTTACACCTCCAATGACATTATACTTTGGACCATCGTCAAAGTTGATGGTGGCAGATACGCGTGAGTTTTGCGTTGATTTCCTTGCTTGTCCTTGCTAACACCAAGCTCTCCGCAGCATCCAATCCCCAAATGGTAAGTTCGTTTGGTTCCTTTCCGGGAGTGACCACCAGGAGGAGGTAATCATTTGCATTTTTCCACGCTGGGTGAACACTCCTCACTGGTTCATCACAGATTCAACTCGTTCGCCAGACTGGGCAGGACGACACAAAGTGGTACTTCGACCGACCCCACGATTAATCACGGGACCGCTCAGCTGGTTGGCACCTAAAGGCCAGACAAGTATCAGTAACTCATCGGTGCAAAGGGAAGAAAATACAAAGAAAGGATCAGGTGTATGTAAGATATCGTAACCGAGTTATGTGGCCTTTGTGTCAGAGTGTGATTGATTTAGATTGAATGGAATAGTATACCGATGAACAAGTTGACGTGAAATTACTTTTGAAGTCCTGAGGGACTCGCTGTCCACGCCTTTATAGTCTTTACGCTACTTCTCCGATTCTTTACTGGAAGTCGTTGCTTCAACGGAGAGGTAATAGCGAATCACATTCATTGGCAATTGCGCACATCCAAGCCGAATATTGCTTGCCTTCGACTTTTTAGACTGGTTCACGGACCAATCTGGTCATTGCCTTGAGTTCTGCTGTCTCGTTTGGTTCAGAGACTACCATCCTTTGTCCCGCGCTCAATTAGAAACTGCTAGAAGCAAAAATTACGATGACTAGATGATAATTACATGATCCATGCTCGAACTACCCTATGATCAGTCCCTGGAAAGTCCCGGGAATGGTAGTGTTACATCGATGGAGCACAATATCAGTCGTGGGTTCCTGCCAGTCGTTCCAGCTCTGGCCCACATAAACTGGTGGTTGAGCAAACCGTCGGTTTTACTGCCTATCGGTGAACATGATGGTTATGGTTTGGACTCCGAGTACACAACTCGAGTAGAGTATTACATCCAGGTTTATTTAGCATCCAGGTAGAAAGAAAAAACACAGATTCTGGCGAGAGAAGACAACGAGATAACAACAGCAAGAAAAAGAGAGATAAAGAGAAAAAAAAGGTCCACGATCAATTCCCCCATTCAAGCCACTTACATCACCCCAGCGAGCTAATTCAACTTCCTTCGGGTCCAGCTCACTTGACATCCGTCCCCTACCCACTCGTCAGCACCATCTTGGCATGATCCAGCTCGTTTAACCGCCTCAACAGCTTCTCATCCCCGCTCACCGCAAACACACCCCGCGTCTCGTCCCCACGTGCGCCATCATGCCCATCCAAGTCCTCATCTCCACCTCGCACCCACGACTCGCCAAACCGGACAACGGCCCTGTCAGCCCGCTCCGAGGCGGCTGCGCAGGTCCCCCGGGGTGCAAGATCGCACTGACCGCCGTCGACTGCGAGACGTTGTTCGGGAGGACGAGGAACGAGTTTGCATCAGGGATGATGCGCAGACCACTCGCCTAAACTGGTAAAGATTGGTTCTGCGCTCCGGTGGCCCGTCAACGTGCCCATTGACGATCGGGACATTCGTCCATCGGAACAGTCCAGAAACGCCACATAATCGAGGCGTCGCGTTTTTCAACAAACGAGCCTGGCGTGCGGTCGGTGAACTAAGCAGGGGTTAATCGATCGGTCGAGCTTGTGCGGGGACGTACGTACGTAGTTGAGAATCTCGGCGTAGGGTCCCTTCCATGTAAAGTTGGGGTTCGCCACCATGTCGATCCACGTCGCCAGGGTGATTTAGTCGAGGACGCCATTGACGGGCAATCCGCTCAATAACCAAACTTCGTTTAGCGGGTCATCGGTAAAGCGTTCGAGCAGCGTGAGAATCTGTTGTCGAGACTCGGTGTGACGGTTCTTGAAGGCATACACGGCCTGAGTCGCGGGTGCTACCCGACGAGAGAGGAAGGAGGAACGCGGACGTGATCCGACATTGCCGAGAGAAGAGGCCTGAGGGATGAGAGACATCGAAAGGTCATGGAGTCGCAGTGAGTGACAGATCATGGGCAATGAGAGAGAGTCTGCAGATGGATGAGCGCGACAGGTTGCATGAGTTGGCAGCAGCGAGTGCGACAAAATGATGATGATAGCTAAATTGAGTCAAGAGGTAATGCTGTGCTACTCAGTCTCCGCTAATTCTACGAGCACCTGGAGCCATGCAAAAGACGGAAGATGGGTATCCATTTTCCTAGTCTCGTCACCAGATGTTTTAGGAAGTGGATGGCTGACGGGTCTGAGTAGCCGTGTCATCGAGTTTGTCTTGTGCTGATGTCCGGTGTTGCCGCAGCTGCCGACGGCGGCCGAAGCGGAGCGTGAATCCTAGTGCGACACCCCTGTCTGCTTGTCTTGTCATACTCAAATGGCTTTCACTGAATAACATCCTATTCCACTTCTAAACCAACACTCTGACATCTCGGAAACCCACTCATGGACACATTGGACGTGCCCCGAGCGAACCAGGACATAGCGCGCACCAAATCTCTTTGGATCTGACCGTCAATGGCGGTACATGGTCATTTTTCACCAACCATGGACCACCTTTCGGCCTACTACACTTTACACATGACTTTAATCGTCTTAAATGTTCTCTACATCCAAGTATACTATCTTCTAGGTTCTCCAGGTGTCTGATCATTAAAATATATAGAACTGCGAGCTGAGGATGCAATTATGCACTTGTTGGTGAGTGTGCATTTCGTGAGAAATGATAGTAACGACATGAGTCTAGCTGTAATCGGGTCAAGTTTTGGTTGGATATGTCCGTTTGGAAAGATTCGGGTCACCGAGTGTCGACGCTGCAATGGGCACACGATAAATGCTGCTATTATAGGGCATTTAACCGTGGGCGGATTCGACAACCACAAACTAGTAGTTGCACACCGACGACGGGGTAACTTGAACCAAGATGATCCACAAATTGATGTTGATGATCATCGAGTGGCACTGCCAATGGTCACTGGCACTTCGTGAAGGTTGGACCACTTTCGGGGCTAGGAATACAGTAGCTTTCATCTCGAACTTCTTAACGGAGAGAGAGGGGAACAACAAACCGAACTTCATGTACGTAAGTGATCAAACCTGTGTTGAAGACTTCGGGCCGACTCTGACTCCGACTCCGGGCGCTGCGCTAGACCAATTGTGGTCTAGGATCTAGGCTTCATACACTTACCACCTGTTGCATCGGCGGCGTTTATCAAGGTTTATTTCATCGTCGATAAAAGTTCAAGTGACGAGAGGACTCCCTCGTTCTCAAGTACAATATCCCCTTGGTTGACAAAACTAATTTCAAAAACACCCAACATTGTCAGTCTGGTTTTTGGTCTGGAGACCCAACCTCGTATGCAGTGGACAACCGTGACCAGCTACGCCAGGCCACGGCGCTTAGCTCTTGGTCCCCCTGCGAGCCTTTCCTGTAACTCTGACTGCACCGATATGGGAAGGGCCCTTCATTTCGGGCAAGCGAACAACATCGACACCAACAATGGTATTTTGGGGTACTGCGGTAAACCGTACCGCTGACTCGGAAGTCACCTGCCGGTTGAGGCAGGCATTGTTTGGTTTCACATTCTGGACTGCCCCTGGGTTTCTCACATCCCGCTTCCAAATTCGCCTGGAGGCTAGCTTTGCAAACGTATAAATACCCGCTTTTCGAGCTTGGATGTGCATCGACTCGGACATACGGTGCACTCCCAAGTTCCAATCGCAATGGCCCCTACTCCTCTCATCCCTGATGGTATATACAAAATCCGCAACAGCGAGTTCGCCAACCGTGTCGCTGATCTTCTCTATGGTGACCGAAAGGGACGCATCGTTGGAGCCATAGAACGTCCCTCTAACCTGCACGACAAGGTTTGTGTTATTCGTAGCGGTGGACGTTACTCACTTCTCCAGTAGTGGTTCATTGAAAACCATGGAGACGGTGGAAACCAGGTCACTATTCGAAATGTGAGCACTGGAGCCCCCGCATTTGCAGATGAGGAGCAGGTACGTGCACTCGCGGACTCGGATAGGATGATGCCGGTGTCACAGCGGTGAACTGATCACGACCTAATAGGATGCTCCACTCCGCGGCTCCGATGTCGATATACGCTGGACCATCGTCAAAGTTGATGATGGCAAATACGCGTGAGTTTTGCGTTGACTTCCTCGTCCTTGCTGACATGGGGTTTTCCGCAGTATTCAATCCCCGGATGCTCGCTTTGTTTGGGTCCTTCCCGGGGGTAGCCACCAGGAGGAGGTAATCACTTGCATTTTGCTACGTTGGATGAACACTCCTCACTGGTTCATCACAGATTCGACTCGTTCACCAGACTGGGCAGGACAACACAAAGTGGTACTTCGACCGACTCCAAGATTGATCACGGCCCGCCCAGCTCGTTGGTACCTAAAGGCCGGACAAGTATCAGTAATTCATCGGTGCAAAGGGAAGAAAAAGAAAATAGAACAAGGGATCGGATGTATGTAAGATATCTAGTCGAGTTTCGTGATCTTTGTGTCAGAATGTGATCGATTTGAATGGAACGGAATAGTATGCCGATGAACAAGTTGATGCGAAGTTATGTTTGAAGACCTGAGGGACTCGCTATCCGCGCCTCTATAATCTTTACGCTACTTCCCCGATTTTAACATTGCTTGCCTTCACTTTTTGAATGCGTCACGGACCAAGCTAGTCGTTGCACTGAATTCTGCGAACTCGCTTGATTCAGAGACTACCATCCTTTTACCCCGTGCTCAAACAACCCTACATGATCATACAAGAAAGGCCAAGCACCACGGACGGTTGGCTGTGTCAGACAGCTATTTTGAAAAGGCGCCAAGCCACGAAAGTCATCCGCCGGCCTCCATGCGTCGAACGACTTGGACTGCAGTTCAATGTAAGCCCAGTGCATCACTTCAGGCTCCGAGGTCTCTTCGTCGTCGACACGAAACCCAAGCAATCTTCTACAGAAGAGTATGGAAATGAGCCTGGTCGATCGACAATTGTTAATTCCTTACTACATGAACTCATTCATTTGCATAAACGCCTCCGACTATTTGACGTCTCCAATTGATTTCAGGGCGCCGAAGCACTTTGAGCGGTCGTGACGTCCATACAAGATCTGACTGGACGAGGGTGCGTCCGAGGTATCGAGTCGACTGTGAAGGAAACGGTCCAGGCGAGGGAAGTAAGCGAGCATTGATACAATTGCCTCGAGACCTGGTCATCTTGAAGTTCAACATTGGGATCCCGAATGAGATCGCTAGCAGGACAGGAGACTCACCTGTCTCAATCGCGCACGACTTCACAAGGACAGAGGAAAGAAAATATGTGCCGGATCACCTCCACAGGTAGGTCCGTATAAAACCATGAGGGTGGTTGCGTGGGTTCAAGCCACAAATCGGACCTCCGGCCCAAAGGCCGAGCTGTTCAGCCCATCGGCTGTGCTTGGTCCTCATGCTGTTCGAAGAGCTGATAGCAATGATCACAGAAGTCGCAGAGTGAAATACAAGACGGAAAGTTAATCCAAGTACGCGAAACACATATCGGCGTGTCAAGCAAGATCAACTGTAATAATCTGGCTGACATCGTTCTCAACCTCTAGAAAATGAACCCGTCCTCTGGTGCCGTCGAACGCGATGGCATTCCCCGAAAGACTGAAGTCAAGGGGATAAGAATCTTGAACCATCATACTACATTCCTCCCCTCTCGCGTCAATAGTGGATTTACATATACTCGTGGTGGTTGGAAACCTTGATTTAGATAGCATCAAAAGTATTCCCCGAACATACCCATCATCCGAGGCTGTGTATTGTTCGGAAGTCCACCTAGATTCGAACAATTGCTAGGAGCGAATGGAAATCGGTAGGACATCGGTGGTCGAAGTAGATTTAGGCAAGGTAAGGTCGAGACACGACATACGCCTTTTTCTCCTGCCGAATCCGTGTTCGAAGGAAGTGATACGGAGGAGCCTGATGTTGAGCGATCCGGTGACAGGATCAACTACAGAGTCACGGAGAAGACGGAGTGAGTCCGGAATGATATAGGTGACTGTTTGGTGGGTCAAGTGAAGTTCGCCAACCTCATTCATACCACGCGGTATTACCGCATCGGGGACAGCGAATGCTTGAACGAGGACAGGCACATTTGGGGACTTCGTATATGTCTGAAAATGGATAATATGCGTTTTCGTTAAAACGACTCGAGTGGGTTCAGATCGAGTCACTGAGGTGGAATGGCTTTGTAATCCGTTCTGCAGGGGATTTGAACGAAAGTTACTCACGTACCGGGGGACCCCCGAAAGCCTGAGGCACTGGCAGTTTGTAGAAACAGCGTGTACGGAGGTCGAGCACCACACACTGGCATGGCTGGAGTCGCGAGACAACTAGGAAGGGTACTGTGTCGTGAAAGTCGACCGTCGACTGGGGTTGATTGAAGGTTTGAAATCCAGTAGGAATCAGGTTCATGATCTCAGGTCTCGAGAAGCCATGATCATCGACACGAAACCTAAGCAACCTTCTAAAGAACAAGGAATCAGCCCATTGAGATTGGAGAGCTACGCTAACACAAATTCCTTACATTAGGTCGCACAGATATTGACCGGCCAACAAGAGATACACCCAGCGGCCATCATTGTCTACTTTCGTGTAACCCGAGAACCAGAATTCCATGCGGAGAGCGGTACCGTTATACAAGAGATGGCGAGTTTTGGTGTCGGTGTCGTGGCATTGAATCTTCTCGTCCTCCAGGAATATGCACTAACGTTCAAAAGCAACCATGCAGGCGCTCCCAACTATCGGAAATTTCCAACTGATCTCAGCGCACCGAAGCACTTGAAGAGGTTGCGATGTCCAGGTCTTGGACACGAGTTCTGACCGCACAAGGTCGCGCTCGAGGTATCGAGTCGACCGCGAAGAAAATGGTCCAGATGGGAGAAGCAAACGAGAGCCGGCATAGACCTTTCTCCAGAGCGCGGAATCGTGAGTTATGTCCAGGAAATGCCTTGAGACCTAGTCATCCTGGGTTGGAAGTTGGAACGACGGGGATCGCTGGAGAGAAGACTCGCCTGTCTTAGTCGCACAATTTCGCAAGGACTGACGAATGAAAATATGTGTAGGATCACCTCCACAGGTAGGTCCGACATGGTAATGGTTGTGCCCAAAGTACCTATTGGAGGCTTTTTAAGAATAGGAGGATGGACAACACATTGTCAATTAGGATGACATAATCAACTACGCCAGCTCATGTGAAGTTGCAAGTTGAATGGATTGCGAACTTGCTGCACCCGCGCGTTGACCTTCTCAGAGTCAGACTTTCAACACGGTTGCCCACTATTTCTGCTGACATCGATCAGAAAATACAACCATGCAACTCCCCCTAGAGGATGATCAACCACTGGAGAATGGCGACCTCGAGGTACGCAGCCTTATCCTGTCAGCTTGACACCAGACTTAATAAAAGAACCCCCAGCCGTCCAACGCTGTCCAGGAGGACTGGGAAGACGTTTCTGATGCCGAGGAAGTCTCTCAACACGAAGTCACGACCTGCGGTACGAGCGGCTCCCAAACAGCAAGCACCGTCTCCTTGCGCAAGAAGCGACAAGTACAGACCAAAACCACCTTCCACGCCTCTCCCACGCCTTCTAGGTCCCAGTCAGTCAGGGCACGCAAGAAGGCGCCTCTCGTGAGGAAAGAAGAACTCCAGGAAGCCCTCACAGATGGCGCTCGCTTCACTGCGTCGTATGCCTTTGACGTCTTCAAAGGCTCGATCGAGAAGATGCGGAAACCACTCTCATGGTTCCTGTTTCTATACATGCTTGCGTGGGTGGTATCACGTATGATGCCTACGATCCAGATGGTGTTCTCTCCCTTGTGCATCTTCCCGGGAGTATCAAAGAGCGCGTTGTGTCTCCCCATCAAGCCAGCTCCCTCAGTAA
>JBBPMO010000595.1:0-20604 GCA_038090315.1 Xanthoconium stramineum | reverse complement strand
TTGACCTCACCACAGTAGGAGAACTTTCTGGTTACCATACAGCGTTCACGCTAAACCCTGACAACTCATACGGCATCATCGTGCTTCAGTCGGGGCCAACATCGGAGACGGTTGCACTCACAAAGCTTATCACAAACCACGTACAAGCGGCGTTTGACCGCGTATTAGAAGACATCACGCGCGATAACCTGGTCGGCAAATGGGGTTCGACGGATAGACTGGTCTCACTCACGGTGGAGATCGACCATGGGTCGATGTATGTGAGCGAATACACGATCAACAGTACGGATGTACTGCAGGTCATGCAAGAAAACAAGCCCTGGGCATTGACGCGTCTGCCACTCTGGGCGACGGGCGACAATGAATACCGGTAAGTTTTTTACACACCATGGCCGTTTCAGTAGCCTATGCCATTACCGTCCTTGCAGACTTGCCGTCGCGACTCCTACGTCGGACGAAGGTTGTTTCAATTCGTGGGTCACGCTGGACGGGTATGGGTACATTGATGGTGTTTCGACCAACGTGATCGTCTCCCAGATTGGTGATCGCGGCGAACGCGTTCTGTTTCTGCCTGCTGTTAACGCAGAGTTGCGGAGATAGGCGACTTGGTAATAAGTCCAACCACTGCATGAAGCTATTCGGATGTTAACAAATTTTCGCTTTCCACACATGACACCCGGGCCCAAAACTTTGGCACCCAACCTGCTCGACATCCTCGATGATCACAAGTGCAAAGTTTGTAACTGAATTGTCTGCGCGACAGGATGACATTGAGACGTCTCGGCTCCGAGCATCAGTGAACAACGACGTTCAGAATACCGAATGGAAATTGCGGATCCATCACGATTTCTGAGTCCTCATTATTCCGACATGCCATGCCGTGGAATATCGCAGGCTCGTCAGACGAAGGACACCATGATGGGCGTTTCTTGGTTTGCGGAAAGTTCTCGCATCTTAGTTTGGAGAAACGCATCACCAATGAATCCGGGTTGTTTAGAGTAACCAATTCCTCGTCGCATGCGTTCACCCACATAGGCTGTCCCTTCCTCAACACCTCGTACATCCTGTCGTGACAAATAATGTTCAATCTCACACCTCCCCTCATAGCATCACTCGTCTAAGTCGTGACACAACCGGAGGACGAAAGTCAAACTTCAGTTCTCATTAGAGACGTCACTAGTAGGTGGAAACACCCTCCTCAGAACCTGACGATGGCCTAACAACCAGAAACATAACGAGCCCTATCCGTTCCATGTCCTCGATCCTTCAGCAAGAATCACATGGAGTTGGTTGACTGCACTTCGCTGCAGTTGTGCCCTCCTGAAATGTTGCAAATCAGATCATATCGTTGCAAAAAGTTGCCAACACTTCGTTTGGTTACTCACAAAGTATTGACAGCACATCTCGTACTTCTGACATCTGGCATCATCACAGTCCTTGGTGAGCTTACATTCGGAAGCTTGGTAACCAGTTGGGGCCTGGTCACACGCAAGTCAACATCATGGCCCGACCGCAGATGATCGTATTACGACTTACAAGCATAGGTTTATCCTCGCAACAAACTTTGTATTGAGTGTCCGTGCAGGTGACAGCGGCGACAGCGCCAGTCATAACGACCAGTGCAATGAAAACAGAGGTAAGATGTGCAAACATGGTTGTTCCATAAACCCAGGATTAGTCATATAACTTGAAGTGAGGGTTGAGCATTACGTCCGAACCACACCTTCCGTTGAGCCGTTCGCCGCACTTCGCTTCAACTTTCAAGACTCAAGAGCAATACTCTATGTAAGCGAGGCAGTGTCTTACAATGCGATTTACTCAATTTCTTGCCGTATCAATTGCCTATGTGGCCCATATGGGGCAAAAGAACGAGTTCAGCTCTGGTACTCGGCAGTTCAGCGGGTTGACATTTACCGAATGCCGGTGAGCGAGCTGACTATCATAGTCAGGCCCAATTCCTCACCTCACCTTCGCTCGAGATGAAGAAAAGGTGATTCTATCCCAACCTGCCTTGGACCAATGGCATGTATGCAATGGGAGTAAAGTCGAACGGACTGCATCGATGAGCCACTGGCGGAGTCAGCGAACTTTAACTAAATTCGAAGCTGCGCCTGATCCGCAATTTCAGGGTGACGCTGAGAAGACCCGCGAAGGTTTAGGAGCTTCTGAAAAAGTGTCATCATGCACGTTCGTGCCTCGTGGTACTACTCCACAGTCTCAGTTCGAGAACCATGTCCGGGGTGGTGTAGAAATGTCGTCCTTTTATGTAAGTTGTATATGCCCAGAACAGTGTAGAATACCCCATGCTCCAATGGGTGACCTTGGGACATCCGTGACAGTGGTCCATAGAGTTCCATCCTCGAGGTGAAGTGAAAGTTGCCGCGCTTCGCCAGTGGCCCAGGTTGGAGCAGATCAACTTTTTCTGATATGCGACGCGCGTGCCACATTTCGAGTACTTAGGGTGAAGCCACCGGAAAAACACCGGCTGAAGGTAAGTAACGTCAAATCCGCGTGGCTCGAAAAGCATACTTACCCGAGATATTGCTGCCGGTCAGTATGCTGGTGGCAGTCTCGCCACTGCCCGTTCACCACCCTGGATATGATCCGATGACTCATGCGAAGTACTAAGTGCATTTTTTCCGAAAAATCTCGATCGAAAGTGAGCTACTTGAAACACGTCAGGATTGGATATCGCTCTTCAGCTCACCGAGCATGATCCAGAATGTTGCATACTGCTTTATCGCAATGAGTAGTGTCGCCGTGTCGTGTGGCGTGGTTGCCTAATTTGGAAGGCCGTAGGAAGGCCGTGGGAAGGGTGTGCGCGCTCAGGACTCCAGCATCGCCGTATTGTGGTCTGGGAATACTTACTCCTGCGTTGTCCATAGTCCGTATACAACGTGTCTGATCGGTCCGACTCACTCGATTCGGCTTCGACATGGCCGTTTGATCAGGTCAGTCAATCCGTGTGACCGACATATTCTTTTCAGTCGTCCTCGATGACGCGGTGGGTTCGGATTGGTGTGAGGTCGTCTGGGATGGCTGGGAAGTGAACTGGGTGGCCCAGGTACGCCCATCATTGTGCGCTTTTGCGCCGCTCGTGCTGACTCGCTTGTTTCTCAGCTAGCGACTACGTTTCGACTCGTTTCGAGTCGCAGCGTGCGCCGTTCGTCGCGACACCCTTCTATTCCCATCATATCTGACGCATTCAGCGCAGTCGGCACCATTTCGGTACCTCCAATCGTACTCGACGACTCTCGCCTCCTCCTGCTGGCCTCCTGGTCCTCTAACTCGACTTGGCGTATTCGTCTCGACGTGGCTGTCGTTCTCGTCGCTTCTACTGCCTATACCATCGTATCTTTGCTTTCGACAACGTTTCTGCGGTCTCGGATACTCTCGGCGACCTTCGATGCCTCCGAGTCTGGTAGGTCCAATGGCCCCCCGGCGGCCTATCTCGACGTAGTGCGTCCGTTTCGTCGGCGCACTCGTTGCTGGCGCTCCAAGGACGTTTACCATCGCTCTGGACGTCGTCTGGCGCGGCTGTTTCGCCACTCGGATCGTATGAGTGCTCAAGAGCTCTACGTGGTGAGTTTTCCTCACCCCGTCCCAGTGAGCGTTTGCGCTCAAGTTTTGACGCGTTTAACAATTTCTTCGGCACGTATCTTGCGTCCTCATCGTAGCCTGACGCTCCCGACACGTCCGTTTCGCCTACCGGGTCATCTAGCTCCCCGTGGGCTCTCTAAGGTAAGTCTTCTGCTTCAGGCATTCTTCAACAAGTTCTAACGCGTATTGCAGGTCGTTTGGCACATCTCTACCGTCCTCGTCACCCTTTGATGGTGCTGACATATCCACATGGTCACCAGTAAGCGTCTCGCCAGAGCTCGCAGCTAGTCTTCTCTCCCCCTCAAGCTCGACGCTCGGAGGTTTGTTTAGTCGCTGTATGGCTTCGTCGGGTGGTGGCAGGGGCTCTGTGAGGCCTTCAGGTACGTCGACGATGGTCTCTTCATTGCACTGACCATGTTCTTTGCCAGCCATCGGCGATCGTGTGCACGCCAACGCACTTCCTCACTTTCCCTCGATCAAACGTCGTTCGATGCGCTGTCGCCAGTAATCCTGTTGTCTCATCGCAAGACACACAATGACCCATCTTTGCCTTGATTGAGGGTAACGGACACAGCTTCCGGCTCGCTTCAACAGCCATCATCGCACGATAAGAGATTGCTGGCCTGGGTAATCAAAGGTGAGTCTCTGTATAAAGACACTGTCTCTCGTTGCTCACAACGTTGCACCCAATCTCATCGGCAAGTGCTCTCTTTCATTCGATGGCTAGTACCGCCGCCGCTTCCTGCTCCATGAGTCAATCTACCCATCGACATGGAGCTACCAAGTTGGATCATGCTGTCCCCGACGCTGCGAAGTTGTTTTCCATCCTCATCATCTGTTTCCTCTGGGTCTGCCGACCCGCCCTTCCCAGCCTTCTCGGAATTCAGTCCTCGCACCAAACCGCTACTCTATGTCTGCGCCCGAAATGCACTCAGGCTGTCGGGTGTATGGTCAATCCACAATCATCACTCACAACGGTAATTCAGTGGTAATGTTAATATGTTATTTATAGCTATACTCGTGCTGCTCAGTACAGGTGTGACGACGTATGCCCATATGCCGTGAACATCTTTTATATGCTGTATCGGATTTGCAGCAGGGCGATCGTGACACTGCCGCCTCCGCCCATTATATATGAGAGCAAGGGCGTGACTCCGAGTCGGGCGCAACATAGGCAAGGTATTATCTTCATCGCTGTTCCAACAGTGTCAGGCAGTTGGTGCTTATGAGGCGTTTGAGGCCAATGAACTACACTGGGGAGATTAAGTATCTACGATGCATAGATCTTGTGCACTGTGTACATGCATGTGTCGTTTATTAACAATAGGCTATTGGACAGAGTATCATTTCTGCCCATCATAATTGTTTCTTCTTCCGTCAGGTCACCACTACTGCGGCTATTCACTGCGACTAATCTCGTGACATTGCAAAGCCTCATTTTCTTAGCCAACGATCACGTACTATCTCAATAGGGGGCAAGCTGTACTCGAATAAAGTCATTGACGATTAGTTGGCGAAAACCCAATTTTTAGCTGCCAATAAAACATGACTACTAGATCAGAGGCGGAACCACCGTGGTGAGAACCAAGGGAGCTCGTGAGCCATATCCCTCCCAAGTAGACCTCAATTGGATTTAGTGCAATCATATCCGGATTCATCGGCCTGTAGAGCCGCAAGTCAGACAGTGTCACTGCAGCGGTAGGTCTCGTGACGCACAAAAACTTTGCAGCACAACTGCTCTGAGGGACAGTGCCCTCCAAAGTGCTCGATGGGATCACATACCCTCCCGGTCAAGTGAGCCGGGCCCTGGTCATGCAAATGTCAATATGGCGTAATAGTATACAACACCACGACTTACATAGCCCTCCACAAAATCGCAGCACAATTTCTTGCAGGCAGGGTTGGAAGCAACGACAGCACTAGTCACAAGGAGTAGTGCAACAAAAGCAGAGGAGAGACGTGCAAACATGCCGAAGAGGACGTGGTAAGAGTGGGCTGGTCTGAAGAGGGAAGACTGCTACGAAAAAAATTAGTGGGGCGCTGGACCCTTTTATAACCTTTCGGCTCTTCAACTGACCCAGAATTGGTCAAATATGATATTTACGTCCGACACCGACACACCAAAGGTTGCCGTGCTTTAAGCGAATACCGAATACGTAATAGTGGCAGCAAAGCTCAAAAATTTGGTGGAACGTCGTACGGGGTGACCTACCAAGTCTTCTCCAGATCGAAAAGCTTGCATGACCGATATGGAGCGTAAGAGTAAGCTCTGGTCTTTAAAATGGAGCTGACCCACTAAAAGAGGGATCGTAACCGGTCGAAGCATTTGCAGACCAACCATTGGAACGTTCCATTGGAGGCCCAGCATGATCTCGCGACGTTCATGACGGCTTGCAGTGCTGCGGTTGACATGGTCGAGGGTCAGATGGAACTAGAATGAGTGCAACTCACGTGCATAGATTCCAGACAGAGCCGGCATACTAGCAAGAGATAACGTCCGACTTGCGAGATATGGCTGACTGAGGGCAGTCATAGATCTGCAGACACTGAATCGAAGGAATCTGTGAAAGTAGACTACTATACAGACATTGGCGAGGACAAGCATGATTGGAACAAGAATCGATGTCATTCAAGCCGCCGATCCGTTTTTCGATCTCTGGCCCTCAAAGTCAGGGCCTTCCGTATATCTCAGCCAAAGTGTGGTTGCCGCCGAGGTGACGCCACGTACTATACAGTGGTATAGACAGCATAGGTTGCTTCCGATCGTACGTTGTCATTGAGTAGCCTCAACTTGAATCCCGAGTCACGGTGTCAGAAGAGGTGGAGGTGACTAAAGCTTTTATGTAAGAAGGCCGTGGCTCGGCTGTCGTCAATCGACTCCAGCACTTACTCCTGCATCGTCTATAATCCATATACAATGTGTCCGATCGGTCCGACTCACCCGATTCGGCTTCGACATGGCCGTTTGAACAGGTAGGTCAATCCGTGTTCTTTTCAGTCGTCCTCGATGACGCGGTGGGGTCGGATTGGTGTGAGGTTGTCTGGGATGGCTGGGAAGTGGATTGGGTGGCCCAGGTATGCCCATCGTTGTACGCTTGCACCGCTCGTGCTAACTCGCTTGTTTCTCAGCTAGCGACTACATTTCGACTCGTTTCGAGTCGCAGCGTGTGCCGCTCGTTGCGACACCCTTCTATTCCCATTATAACTGACGCATTCAGCGTCGTCGGCACCATTTAAGTACCTCCAATCGTGCTCAATGACTCTCGCCGCCTCCTGCTCGCCCAGCTGGCCTCTTGAGCGTCTAACTCGACTTGGCGTGTTCGCCTCAACGTCGCTGTCGTTCCCGTCACTTCTCCTGCCTATACTAATCGTATCTTCGCCTTCGACAACGTTTCGGCGGTCTCGGATACTCTCGACGACTTTCGATGTCTCTGAGTCTGGTAGGTGCAATGCCCCCTGGTGGCCTATCTCGACGTAGTGCGTCCGTTTCGTCGGCGCACTCGTTACTGACGCCTCAAGGACGTTTACCATTGCTCTGGACATCGTCTGGCATGGCTGTTTCGCCACTCGGGTCGTATGGGCACTCGGGAGCTCCATGGGGTGAGTTCTCCTCACCCTGTCCCAGTGAGCGTTTGTGCTCGAGTTCTGGTGCGTTTAACAGCTTCTTCAGCACGCATCTTGCGTCCTCATCACAGCTCGACACTCCCGACAAGTCTGTTTCGCCTGCCGGGTCATCTAACTCGCCGTGGACTCTCTAGGGTAGGTCTTCTGCTCCCACTGCTCCAAGCACTCTTCGAAACGTTCTAACGTGTTTTGCAGGTCGTTTTGCACATTTCGACCGTCATCGTCACCATTCGATGGTGCTGACATATCCGCATGGCCACCAGCAAGCGTCTCGCCAGAGCTCGCAGCTAATCTTCTCTCCCCCTCAAGCTCGATGCTTGGAGGTTTGTTTAGTCGCTGTATGGCTTCGTCAGGTGGTGGCAGGGGCTCTGTGGGGCCCTCAGGTACGTCGACGATGGTCTCTTCATTGCACTGTCCATGTTCTTTGCCAGCCATTGGCGATCGTGTGCGCGCCAACGCACTTCCTCACTTTCCCTCGATCAAACGTTGATCGACGCGCTGTCTCCAGTAATTCCGTTATCTCAAATATTGCAAGATACACAATGGCCCATCTTTGGCTCGATCGAGGGTGATGGACACAGCTCCTGACTCGCTTCAACAACCATCATCGCACGATAAGAGATTGCTGGCCGGGGTAATCAAAGGTAAGTCTCTGTATAAAGACTCTGTTTCTTGTTGCTCACAACGTTGCACCCAATCTCACCAGCAAGTGCTCTCTTTCGTTCAATGGCTAGTGCCGCCGCCGCTTCCTGCTGTAAATAGGCCATTAGACAAAGTATCATAATTGCGCCTTCTGTCGTTGGGTCACCACCAGATCACTTAAGCGTGCTTACATACCAGTCCACCATGGGTCACTCTCGTGACATCGCAAACCTTTGTTTTCATAGCCAATGATCACGCACCATCTCGATAGGGAGTAAGCTGCACTCGCTGGTCTGAAGAGGCAAAGGCTGCTATAAAAAATGTTGGGGCACTGGACCCTTTGATAACTTTCTAGCTCCTCAACTGACCCAGAATTGGTCAAATATGATGTTTACGTCCGACACCGACACAATACCGAAGGTTTGTCGTGCTTGAAGCGAACACCGAATACGTAAGAATAGCGGCAGCAACTTTCCGACATTTAGCAAGTCCCAAGTACTTGGTGGAACGTCTTATGGGGTGACTCACCAAGTCTTCTCCAGATCGAAAAGCTTGCATGACCGATATGGAGCGTAAGAGTAAACTCTGATCTTTAAAATATTGTAACCAGTCGAAGCACTGCTGTTTGGCGCCTTACAACATGACTTACTCAATCTGAGTCTCTCTGAAACGCCTAACGGCCATGTGTGGCCCATATGGAGCAAAAGAAGATTAGCTTTTTGGAATGGAACTAACCGCATCAAATGGGCCATCCGCGAGGCAGAATTATGTTGTCGAATTGCCGGTCATCGTCGTGTGTCTTACGGCACGGCTTACCATGTTTTTGCCAAATTCAGAAGCCTATCTAACCCAGATGGGTAAAGAATAAGCTCGGCCAGGTAAGCCCTGCCGAACAGTGAGATGTAGCGCGGTTTGAAAGTCTGTTGTTCGCTTTGTATGGTTAGATGCGCTTGGTGGTCTACGAACTACGTGACAGTTCAGAGTTTGCCAAATAAAAAACGTTGTACATACCAGTGTTATGACAACTTGTAGGCATGAATCCCCCACCCGTTTTACATTCGAAAATAAAATAAAATAAGGTCGTTCCCAGCTCCCACCCGTCTTGGGTCAATCGTTTTTCTTTTGACGAAGTTTACCAGCAGATTGGCCGAGGAATGTAAAGTTTGAAGCCAGCTCATTTCAGCGGTAAAGTGGGAGAAGTGCCACGTGCTTGATCACTAACAGAGTAATGTTGAGCCGGCTCCCGTCTGCAGATGAAGTGACGTTACTTCCTGTAAGGCAATTGTCAATAACAAACAATTCGTGGATAGGGCGTTCGAACAGGGATGACAGTCCAGTAGCGACATTTGCGTATTTGCAGACCAACCGTTGGAAAGTCCCATTGGAGGCCCAACGTGACCTCGCGACGTCCATGACGGCTCGCGGTGCTACGGTTGACATGGTCGAGGGTCAGATGGAACTAGAATGAGTGCAACTCACGTACGTAGATTCCAGACAGAGCCGGGATACTAGCAAGAGATAACGACCAACTTGCGAGATATGGCTGACTGAGTAGTTGTGGATCTGCAGACACCAAGTCGAAGGAATCTGTGAAAGTCGACTACTATTCAGACATTAGCGAGGACAAGCATGATCGGAACAAGAATCGATGACATTCAAGCCACCGATCCGTTTTTCGATCTCTTGCCCTCAAAGTCAGAGCCTTCTGTATATTTCAGCCAAAGAATGGTTGCTGTCGAGGTGATGTCACGTACTGTACAGTTGTATAGACAGCATGCCCGGGGAGTTTTTGATCGTACGTTGTCATCGAGTAGCCTCAACTGGAATTCTGACATCCAAGTGTCTGAGAAGAGGTCGGGTATTGGAGGTGACACGCCCAACGTCCTTTGCTGCAGGAAAATCAAGTTGCAGTCGCCATAACCGGGAAGCGGCGACTCACGGTTGGGAGCCCCCATGTCATGAAGTACTTCCGCTGGTAACATGCACGCCAGCCACATAGGAACGATGATTGAGTGCTGTCACACCGTCGTCAACGGCCAGCTTGCGGCGTTGAAGCGCCTTTGCAATGAGATATATAGCTTCAATAACACGAGCATAGGCACATGAATGCTTCATCTTTGCGGCATTGCCAAGTACTCAAGTCGTCGAAATCGTGGACATTGTTCTTTTTACCAGAACCAAACTTTCGATTTTAACAATATGAACGATGTCCGCCAGGCTCGATTCTTGAATTCTGTGCCAATCTTTCGCCGCCGCCACTATCAGCGCCATGTGCAAGTTCCGAACGCGAAGACTGCTTGAAAGTCTTTCTTCGCACTGGCAGCGTTGAATGATTTTGCATTGATTGTCGTGAAGGTGTGAAAGGTCGCCTAGCTTTCCTTTTGCGTCTCATCACCATTTGCTGTACTACAGCCATGCGGACTCGGACTCCTCTCGCCTCGCACCGTCTGCACCGTCACCGTTCTCCTTTATCCACTGTGCAAAACAAACGACTACGTCTCTAGACCTAACCCTGCGATCACTGGCAGCCTCGTAGTGGGGCAGAGGTCAATCTAGTTCTCAATCGCGGTCACTGTAGCTTCCGCGGGATAACTGAACCGCAGGCCAAACTAATGCAGTCTCTCTCGTTGACACCGCTCACGCTCGTCAAGCTGAGCGTCATCCTCCTCGGCGTGTTCAATCTCGCCCTCCTGTTCAGAGAACGGCTTTCTCTGACGCCACGCACCCCATCCACTACCGAGCCACGTCAAAGTACGTCCGAGCACATCTAACGTCGTGACAACGCACTCCCCATCTCACATACCCTATTTCCTTCCCGTTTTCCGCCTCCTATCCCTCCCTGCCGCTCGCATTTCCCGTCTCACCGCAATGCCCACACACGATCCGCCCACCCGCAGTACATATTCAAATCTCTAACCACCCCCCACTTCGCCTCCTCCACCTCGACACACCCCACGCCCGCCCACGCACGCTCATCACCGAAGAAACAGTCCATTATCCCACCAACGGCACCCTCGCAGACCTCGAATGGGCCTCGCTCGTCCCGTCGGGGAACCACGGACTCGTCCTACTTGGGCCAGACGGCGACGTACGTCCGTACGCCGTGACCATGTTTCACACCCTACACTGTCTCGACCGGATTCGGAGGGCGATCGTTGCGCCCCCTCCTGTAGGGGAGTCGGAGAGCGAGACCAGAGCGAGGCATCACATTCATCACTGCTTCAACTACGTCAGGCAGATGGTGCTCTGCGCTGCCAACACGCGATTGAATCCGACGAACCACATGCACCCCTCGGGCAGGCCTGCGAGCGATGGGATCGGCTTGGCGTACCAGTGTCGGGACTGGGACGCGGTGTACGAGGCGTTTGATGCCAACTATGCGCTGAATCGTACCGTGACTCGGTTTGCGAGGTAGATTCGTATTGGGTTGGTAGATGATGGATGCGTGTTCTTGGTATTTGGATGATGTCTTCTTTCCCGGTTTTCTCTCTTTGCAATTGGGACACGAACTGGGACATCGCTTGTTTCGAAGGAAATTACAAAGACGATAAGGATAGTGCCTACCTACTAATGTTAACTGGCGAGTGGTTCGAGAGTTGGAGCGCTTGAAACGCAGTGTAGCGCGAAGTCACGATGTTGTTTCCGTGGTCCTCCGCATAATTACCATTGAAAAGTGGATAGACGTCTCGCTACCTCGTAAGGAGCAAGCTCCACTTAGATAAAGTTGAGGCCGACGATCACAAGGCAGAAACCCAATTGTTAGTTTTCAAATGACATGATCTCTAGCTCGGAGACAGATATTCTGTTTAAGTTTAGGACCCAAGGACGCCGTGACCTATATCCTTCTCAGGCTCTAGGGAGGGGATCGCTCAGAATGCAACCTTCTCCAAGGTCGCTAACCTGTACATGTCCGCAAGTCGGATGATCTCAGTGTGATGCCAGCGAGGAGATAGATTTGGCCATCCACACAAACTCCGCAGTAGAGTGCATCATAGCTTAGGGGATACCACGGATCCAAGATCAGGTAGAGCTCACAGGATACACCGGTCCAAGTTGAATCAATCAAGTCCTGGACATGCAGAGGTCAACATGGCTCGACAGCAGCACGACTTGCATTACCTGATCGGAACCGACTGCGGCAGTATAATGGCTCGCGGGTCTCTTTTGGGGCAGCCACAGCGCTGAACACAACGAAGAGCGTAACGAAAGCATCACCGGAAAGACGTGCAAACCAGATCAGGAAGATCGCACCAAGGCTGACCTTTGGAAGTCACAGAGGAAGGCTTCATCTGACCCAAGATTGGTCAAAAAGGTCGAATAAAATAATTATGTCCAAACTCACATCGTTCGTTCCATCGTTGAGCGCGTTTTGCCGCGGATGGCGGCAGTAAAGGAAACCTCTCTGTTGAAAGCTCATACTTACAATACTGGTGTCCAAACGTAGTAGCGAAGGGAAACGTGATCGAAACAAGGATCAGTGGCTTTCAAACCACTGCTCCGTGTGTAGATCTCTGAGCCAATGCCAGTGCTGTACTATACGGTCGAACGACGAAAAAAAAAGGTCGCCACTGAGTGTTGAAACGTTGAAGTAGGGAGGTGCTGTGGCAGCTGTCGCCATGATACCAAGCCCCGGCAGTTGCCGATTGCACCCTGGAACGTTTTTGCCATTTAGCTCCATCAAGCGGCAAATTGTTTTTCCAATATCACGAACCGTTTGAGCGCAATGGGTAGATGCTATGGGGTATCTATGGCACATGGGTTGTAATATGTATTGTACATGGATGTGGCATTCCTGGTATTGGTATTTAGATGATCCAGTGACTCCTCTTTTTTTCAACTTCACCCCCTTTCCGCTGGGGACTTTGTCCTTGTCCCTTTTGCAATACAAGTTGAATGAACGACTAGTAGTAAAAATGTTGTCGAGTTGGACTTGGGCGTCCAAATCTCAGAACGAAACGAGTATGTCATAGTTGGCGTCACGACTCGAATGTGCACTTCCAAACGTCCCTAGTGCATCAGACCGGCATGTCATCCTTGACCTCCTGAATAAACGAACCGGAACAATCGCGTTCCATCTTGTCGTTCTCGCCCGACGACGCGTGCATCGTGCCCGACCCGTCGAAAAAGTCCTCATGCCCGGACCGCATGACAGGCCGCACCCGTCCAGACGCCGAGAACCGCAGACTGCTCGTGACGGTAGTGCCCCGCTCGTCCGTCTGGAGCGAGATCCCCTTCGCGATCCGATAGATGATTAATGCGGGTGCGATCGCCTGTCCACACCAACAGTGATGCATGATACATGTGTAAGAGGCTTCGTGAACACGACAGAACACCAAAAACAAACACGAGCGCACCTGAACCGTACCCAACACCGGGAAGAACACATTCTCGAGCGGACTGTTCAACACGAACACCACCAGTGCTATGATCACAAACACCGTATACAGCGCCGCGCTCTCGAGCGTCATCGCCATGTACCCCAAGTAAAACGTTCCCTGCTTCGACCCGATCGCGCGCATGATCGCACGGCGGTGCATCCAGAAGCGCGCGGAGATGAGGGATGAGGCGCACACGTTCATCGCAGCGGAGCAGGTCCAGTAGCAGAGACCAGTCACTTGAACGGCGCGCGTGCTGTAGACCGCGCCTGGGTTCGAGCTGACGACGAGCCAGGCGAGGGAGGACCCGAGGGTGACGACGTAGAGTAGGATGGGGACTGAGAGTGTGTACATGTTGGCCATGCAGACAACGTAGCAGCGATAGAGCTGTGTTGTCCTCGATTCAGCTTTGTAAGAGGAGTGATGGGGGAATACGCACGAGGAACCCGTCAGATGCCCAGGTATTCAACACGAATGCGACAGAAACGATGACGATGGGCCACGGGGACAACGCATCCGGACCGTAGGCCCCGACGATGTCGAATATAGCGAGACTTTGTGCTGGAGCGGCATACAGTGAAAACGCAAAATACATGGTAGTGAGCACGAGTTGGACGATGGTGTAGGTGAAGAGGATGTTATATCGCTTTTTTCGAAGCAGGGACAGGTTCATCCCTGCAAAGACGATATAGATGCCTACCAACATGTCAGTGCCAGCCAGCCAGCGATGGAGGATTGGAATGCTTGCCATAGAGGATGCACGCTACGGAGCTTCCCTCGAACGCAATGGTGTATGTGGTGAACAACGAGGGAGGGTACGAGGATTGAGTGCTGTTCCCAGACATTCTGACTAGCACCTCTGAAAAGAGCCGAGTAGCAGCGAGGCAAGGAAAAAGAAAGGGAGCGTGACGGAGGGACACGGGTTATATACCACACACTTTGCAATGATGCCGAGGAGCATGCCCTCGAAGTCGCCGATGAAAAACAGATAATAAGGTGGTTTGCAATCACACTACATCCGATGGGTGACACGTATCAGCTGACGTGAATCCGATGGGTCCTTTGTGCAAACATTCGCCAACGCCATTATTGCCATACATTCTGTGGGGCTTAGTAGCCCCAGAGGCGAAATGAACAGTTGGGCCCACTTGTCTCTTGATGAAATCCCCATTTGCGCGTGCCCTTGTACTTGGTCTGCGTCCAGGCCGCTCTGCTTCCATTTGCTGTACTCATTCTTGGGCGTCCTGAGCTATGTCGGATTTCGCTTTGCGCCGCTCCAATCGCACAAATGGGACACCCTTTGACCGAGTGGG
The DNA here is from genome assembly GCA_038090315.1 of Xanthoconium stramineum. NCBI lineage: Eukaryota > Fungi > Basidiomycota > Agaricomycetes > Boletales > Boletaceae > Xanthoconium > Xanthoconium stramineum. The sequence goes on along the minus strand of JBBPMO010000595.1, from coordinate 6,050 downwards.
TAATGAACGAATGCGAGCCGTACACGTGGGCTCCTCCCCAAGGATTCTGGTCTTCTATGTGCGACACGATGCCAGGGTTTCCAGTCTAGGCCAGTGGAGAAGAATAAGGCGATAAGGTGAAAACGGAGTGGGCAACCGCGCACGCCGATGCCGCATGCGTGTGAACAATCGCACTCATGTTGCGCCGTCCTGCGGGAAGTTCAGGCCCAGGTACACATCTGGTGACTGGGCCCGATTTATTTACTCCACAAACATTTGATTTTTTGATGGAGGAACGACGCTCTTAAAAGTTTGTAGGTGCCTGATTCTTGCCAGTGGGTACCTTGGGCTTTTGTTCATGATCAAAAGAAAGTCGAAACCATGGCAGCGCGCTCACATTAATCGATTCAGGGTGCTGTGAGTAATCACTAATAACTCGAAGTTGGCCAGTGGGGGTGCTATGTTTACCACCAAATCCAAGATCTATACATAGATAGGACGCCATTCAAATTCAGCGTCAACTTTCGACGACGCCACAAACCGCCGAGCCAATGATGTACATAACATAGATTCGGTCTGATCCGCGACAGCGCGCACTTGACTTATAAAATCTACTCGGACAGTGCGGGGGTCCATGTCCGACAAGCCGCCGATGCATACCACGCGGGTTGGGCGTTCACCACCGCTTCGCGAAGTTGTTGTATGAGGTGGGGCATTGGGAGATTGAGCGGGAGGGGAGGGAGATAGAGATAAACGTGAGGACCGCCGAGAATGCCAGGACGGAGCTCTTCGACCTCGCCATCCTCCAGCTTCTGAATTTCCTAGCTCACAATACTTGTAGGTTTATTTACAGTACTGTTGTTGCCAATGGCGAGCCCGACCGTGCCAGGCGGCGGACAACTAGTACGGACCCGCAAAGAGCATGCCTAGGGCTAGAGTTGTACATCCCAGGAACCTTTCTCCGACTATCCAATAATACCCCTCGACCCAGGGTATAACATAGAATTAAACAGCGAAAAAAAGCGTCCATGTAACCTATCTAGCCCATGTCCGGACATGCCAGTCCACAGCACTCAGTCGGCCCGACACCTAGTAGTAGATAGAACCGCCACCGCGCCGTCCCGGAGCCAGTGCGAGTATGCAGCGCCATACATGCCCGGCGCCCATCATTCGTTCTCACCCCAATTCCAGCGTCTACGATGACCCGCCTCTCAAGAGCGGAAACGCTCTCCCCCTCGGCGAAGTCGGTGACATCGGTGTCGGAGATGCCGATGGCGATGCGTTCCGGAGTGCAGCCGTATGCGTGTGCACGGGCGCGGGCGTAGATGTAGGTGCGGGCGAGGAAGGGACCTCATCGTACCCCCCAGGTTGGACACCCACCTCCATCCCAAAGTCGTCGATAATGCCACGCGGGGGCGGGCGTTCGACCATTGCTTCGAGGAGCTGTGCGATGAGGGGGTGGTGACTTTGAGAGGGACAGAGACAAGGACAGGGACCGGGACGTACCTCACGCCGAAGCTCTTCGCCCGCGTACTCCCCCTCCATCTCCTCAGGACCAAGCAACACCGCGCCCTTGCGGAATATCTCACCCTCTTCCTCCACCCAGCTCTTCGACCTACGAATATCAACGTCAGCATGCGCATACCAACACCCTTCTGAACGCGAGCGACAACACACCGATCCGTAGGAGACGTGGCCTGCAGAACCTCATCCCCTTCTTCCACATCGAGATATCTATTCTCATCCTCGTCCTCCGATTCAGAGATCATGAACGTAGGACTCAACACTTTCTCGTGCTCCTCCGGCTGAGGCTCTGCGCGCCCTTTGCCCTTGTCCACTCGCGGCGTCAGCGGCGTATTCTCCCCGTCCCTGTCTGAGAGCTCCGTCGTCCCTTCGTTCGTACCCGTGCCGACGTCGACGCCGGGACCGTGCAGCCCGTCGACCTTGAGCCCAAGACCGCGCAACCGCGATCGACGCGCAAGGCGCGACGACAGCGCGTCTATCCCTCCGTTCAGCCTGTCGCACAACCCAAGGAGTCGTTCCAACTTGGATTCGTCCGCCGCCGTCGTGCTCGATTGGATCTGCACCGTCAGCGCTTCGACCGTCTCGCGGGCCTTTTGAACGAGTTCCTGGTCTGCAACGACGTTCGCGCCAGCCGGAACGTTCGTCCCCGAACTCGGTTGTGAACCTGAACCGCTGGTCCCGTTTCCCTGGAGATCGGTTTGGATCTGTCCTAACAGCGCCTCGGCACGGGAAACCAAGTCCGTCTACCGGGAGACACCACATCAGCACATACGGCAATGACATGCACGTCAAAAAGAAGACCACACGCTACCTTGGCAAGTCCCTCCCCCATCCGAATCGACCTTGCCAACTCGCTCTCCTCAATCAACCCCCACACGCCCTTGCCCAGCCCTTTCCCGCTCGCTGGCGTCGTCTGCTGCCCCTCTTCCGCTTGGCCACTCCCTTGGCCACCCTCACCACCGGCAGCACCCCTCGCCATCCTCTCCGCCTCCTCCGTATTCCTCACACACGTATTCAAAATCTCCCTGCAAATGCTCGCAAACTCTTCATTGTCAGGCGGAATGTTAAGGTCAAGGCAGCGCATGACATGGTTCGCTTTGAGACCCTTGCTGAGCGCCATGACGCCCGCGAGGTCGATGTTGTTCACTGTCAGGTCGAGGTGGAGGAGGGAGGCGGATTCAGGGAGGAATTCGGCGAGGGCGATGGCGCCCGCAGAGGTTAGTTGGGTCGAGGAGAGAAAGAGGCGTTTGAGCGCGGTGTTGAGTGTAAATGCCGTACGTAACGACTGAATCTGGAGAGCGCTGTTAGTGATGAACAATGCGTGCGGGAGAGGGACGTACTCCTTCCAGAGCAGGCCCCGAACAGGGATTTCGGCTGAGATCCAGCGTTTCTAAGCACAAGTTGTATTTCTAACGCCACAGGCTGAGCACGAAGGAATGATAAGATAATGGACGAAAGAAAACGCACGAGAGCTTCGGCAATCGCCATGAGACATTGCACATCCAACTTGTTCTCGCTCAGATTGAGCACCTTGAGCGTCCGATTACGCTTCAACACTTGTGCGAGGTACGTCACTCCGGTCTATAAACGTCTGTATCATGATGCGATCTGCCACGTACACACTACGCACGACTCACCCGGAGATCGTTCCCTCTCAGATCGAGCGTCCGAAGTGCACCTAAGCGCGGTAACGTGTCCAACGCGCGTACCTTGTCCAACAGCGCCGCGCTCGGTCCGTCGTCGTAGCGCCCCGGCACACCATTCGCGCTAACGCTTACGCCGTCAGTCTTTGGCGGAGCTGGTATAGGATGACGCGTCGTCACACCGCCATGCGAGTTGGACGTGATGATCGGCACCGGCTGGCCTGTCACAGAGAGCGGCTGAGCCCCCGGAGCGGCGGCGGCAACAGCGACACGTTTCGATCGGGGGATATACGGCGTATACGTCGTCTGAGGGCCTAAAGCAGCGGGGTGTCGCGGAGGAGGGGGCATCGGTCCAGTACGCGGAGGAGGCGGAAGGTACGTAGTGCTCGTGTGGGGCGAGGGGGGTGGAGACATGAAGACGGAAGACGCCGGGGATGCGGGTGACGTGGTGGGTGACGGGCTTGCGGGCCAGCCAGTGCTGGGTCCAGGTACGACATCAGGGTAGTCACGGATCATGAGCGCGAGCGCAACGGCGCCGCCGCCCGTCGCTGTAATTTTGTTATGTCGGAGGGATATGTTCCGTAGGGACGAAGTCCGAACGGCGCGCGCTGGAGGGCATATGTCACGTCTGGGTGGAGGTGTGATCGAGGGGGTACCCACCAAGTGCTTCGAGTCCATTGGGACGAAGGGAACAGTCATCCAGGCGGAGGGAGACGAGACCGGGTTCTGGCGCAGTAGCGAGGCACACGACGATGTAGTCAACTGCTTTCTTATCCAAGACGGTCGACGAAAGATCCAGGAATTGCAAACTCTTGGCCTGCCGACCTAGAATGAGCGTCCTGTTTCTCAGCAAGTACCAAGACGCACCTGCGCTGCATACGCGCCGATGAATTTGAACGCGGGTGGTTTGAGTCGACGATTGGACGCAACGGATAGATACTCAAGCGTGCCTGGGATGAGGAGAGCATGTAGGATCGGTTTCAGCTTCTATCCTGGGATCAGTAGGCGACGGCAAGAGGAACACGAATCGACGAACGAGATCGTCCAAGTCACACTCCCTCAACGTCAGCTTGCGGAGCCCCCATTCGATGTTAAACACGTCGGAGAGAATCGCCGCAGCCGTTGGCGTGAGCTGCACGCCAGATAGATCCACAGAGCGAGGCTTAGTCCCAGACGCTCGCTAAGAATGAAAGAATCGGTCGGCCTCGCGCGCTCCTGCACTACGAATCAGGTACGCACTTTGAAACTGGTCGACACGGCGGAATCTGGCTCCTCCTCCCTCGACGCACAACATTCTTTGTAAAACGACTCGACCTTGTCCAGCGTCCACCACTCCTCTGTGTCGTCGGGGCCTATCGAGTTGCCTCTGACGATGCGTTTCCGTCTCTCCGTCTCCTTTTCTTCGATGGCTCGTTTCTCGTCCTTGAGGAATGGCGTCGATGGCGGGTTGATTGTGGATATCGGGTAGACGGTCGCGAGGTACGGTAGGATGAAATGCGCCCTCTTGAGTGGTTTGCTGGTGTCGTCGGAGACTGGTGTGGTGGGTTGGGTGGGCAAGAAGCCCTTGATACGGTTGAGTATGCCTGTCTGGGTCGGTGGTGGACGCTTGAGGATCGATTTTCCGGGTATTGGGATCGTCACGGCGGAGGACGACGGCGAGCACGACGACGAGGTGGTCATGACTGTCTGACTGCTGCGTTGTTCATCGAAACGCGACAAACTATTCCTAGCCGACTTTCCCAGAGTCGACTAATTCGTACGCTCAGTCGTCTACCAGCACCACCTCAACCTGACTGGTAGAGTTTGACAACCCAAGTCCGACATAACCACGCTCGACATCTAACACGTTTAGAAAGGCCAGTAGGATCACGACAAGTCTCTCGCTCAGTAACATGTGTGCTATTCAATAAAAGCTTTCAGAGCGCCTAAAATTCCAAGTAGTAAGCTTTGCTACAGATCAAGGGTGTTATTCGTCACGGAATCCGAATCTCTGCCCCGTTCCAGAAGACAACATGCAAACCACGTATGGGATAGAGCACAACAAGCTGGTACGCAATCGACTCGGAACTTGGACACCTGTTCGTTTTTCGTCACTAAGATCAATACATGGCCAGGTTCAGGTAATCGAGACGACGTGCCTCAAACCCGTTGTGGAGGTATGAGACCGCAGTCAGTCGCTGACACCTGAACCGCGGTGATCGAGACACCATCCAGCGTCAGAGCGTTACCGCTCGTGAGGCCATTCAAACCCTCCAAAGAGATGTCGAAGCCTCCTTGAGCAGCGTTAATGGCCGCCAGGGAGAGAGAGAAGCTGATGCCCAATGAATCCGTATACGTGAGTTCCCAACAGGTGCCGCAGTAAGGCGAGTCCCAGGAATCTATCTGGGGTGCTCCTCCGATAAAAGGGAAGTGAGGGAGGTCGCCAAATGTGTTATACCCGAGGGTAAGCAAGCCATTGTCCGGTCGAGCAGGTAACAGTGCTCAGGGATGTCTTCCTCTGGTCGTACATGGTATCATACGAGATGGCGTATGTATCAGCGGGGGCTGGGGGAGTAACATGGGATGTGGTATTAGTTTCGGCCGGGAATGCGGGACTAACAACGCCGAGTATGACACCAACGGTGATGAGCTTCATGTCGTGGGAGGCACTGGGGAATTCGAATAAGCCAGATACCCGGCGAGTGTTCTTAAATCGAGTTCTTCCGATGTGATGCGGCCTTCCCCTATGACGTTACATATGCACATTTATTCGCACCGCGTTTTTCAGTCACAGTGCACCGCGTTTTGGCGTCCTCCGCCGCGTTTAAGCTCGGGTCACCGGTCACCCCCCACCGCGTTCAAGTTCAGGTCACCCCACCGCGTTCAAGTTCGTCAACCCCACCACATTTGTAGTACGATTAGCCT
>JBBPMO010000594.1:0-20633 GCA_038090315.1 Xanthoconium stramineum | reverse complement strand
GGAGCGATACTTGCTGTATCAACAAATCAGACCACTTCGTGCTCCAGGAAGCCCTTGTCGCCATGTTCAAGTGGTACCAGGGTGCGGCAAAGACAATCGTCTTCCTCCGCGGTGTCCATTCCTTGTCACAGCTCGGTGCACTCGTGAAGAGCATTTGGAATACTCGTGCCTGGACACTGCAGGAGTACATTGCGTCCGGGGTCATTCACTTCTACACGGAGGACTGGACCCTTTACCTCAACCTGGAGATTCCGAACCATAAAGAGTCGCGCGAAGTGATTTTGGAGATGGAGCAAGCCACCGGGGTGTCTGCGGAGCAGCTGATGACACTTCGTCCAGGTCTAAACAACATTCGAGAGAAATTACGCCTCGCCTCGACACGACACACGACGCTGGTGGAGGATGTGGCGTACTCATTACTCGGCATTTTCTCGGTTACAGGTCTGCCAGCAATATATGGAGAAGGAGAGGGTTCATTGGGACGTCTGTTGGCGCACGTTCTTGCCGGATCCGGAGACTTGAGCGTCCTCGCGTGGATCGGGGAGTCGGGGCCCTATAACAGCTGCCTGCCCACTGACATCGCTGTGTTTAATGGACCCGCAACATCACACCTCCCATCATCTATTCCGGACGCCGAAATGGAACATACCATTGCCGCGCCGCACGCTTCATTCGACCTCGACACGGCACTGCGCCTGTACGACCACCTCGATAAGCTTACTGCGCCTTGGTTTGCCGCGAATCGGATGAAACTGCCTTGCATCGCGTTCCAGCTCCCACCTCTTACACCTTTTCGGACGCGTTCAGGCCGCGTCTATCGTGCGGATACCGGGGCCTTTGGGCCGGTTAAAATCAAAACAAGACATGATCTCTCTCAGATGGAGACTTTGTACCTTATTCATCCGTGGTTGGACAGTCTCCTTGAGCACGAGCGCAAGGGTAGTGTCAACGTCGGGGTAGCCATTGTACCCCCTCCTTCGCCTGACACGGACAATGAAGGGTTCTTTGGTAATTGCAGCGACAACGAGGAAGAGATCCCGGAAGATGAATTTCACTCTAGTTCCTTGTCGGTCTGTGAACCTGAATTTGCGTCCCACCTTGCTCCGGCGCGCGCAGCGCCATTGGACAGAGAGACGCGGGCACGACGGCTCGTTGCGCGTCTTCGACAGCCGTTTGGGGCGCTGCTGGTCACACCAGTCGAATCGGGACGACTGTCGACGTCGGATTACAGACGGGTTGCGGCGGATAGCTTGATCAGAGTGCAATTCCAGGGGAACGTGTCGCTGGCTGATATTTTGGACAATGTGCGGACGCTGGATGTATTGTAGCTTGTGCGTAGTATCTCGGAGGACGATCTGTAATCATGACATGCCAAGCATTAGTTCCTCGACATACTAGGTTCTCGTGCACAAGTGTCGACGAGTTTCCTCCGCTCGGAGTCAGTCCTTAGGTACATTGAACAACTCATCAGGGGCTACAATTCCGGGTCATCAAGGTATCGATTCGTACTTATTGATGGACAAGAGAGCACCATACAGGTTGAAAGCTATTTGTGCGTCAACCTGTCTCAAAAACGGCAGGAAAGTCGACCAGGACTTGCCACCGACAAGGCAATCAAGAGGGGTCGCAGAGCGAAGCATAGTAATAATCAACGTCATGTGTTATTCCCCCTCCTTGATATGACCCCTACAGGGTGAGATGCGACACCCTACTGGACGCAACGTGATGAAGAACGTCTCGGGGTGCAAGGCGGACGTCAGCAGAGACTCCCAATCAATTTGAGGGCGTCGTCATCATCTGCTCTTGGATCCCAACAAACCTAGTGACACAGCGGGTCGTTCCGCGAGATTGTACAAGGTGAAGCGGCGCGATAGTGGGGGTAATCTGGAACACCTCCGTTCACCGTGATGTGAGGCAAGGAAGAACAAGGGGTACGACAACTAGGCTGTGATATCTGCCGACAACCTTGACGGGCTAACTTGTCCTGACACATGCTCTTTGATGCAGTAAGCAAATGGCAGCGAGATGAAACAAGGAGCGTACGGAAGCTAAGAAGCTAGCCATGGTGAGGTGCTGAAATTGCATGACAGTGAATGGAGATAGCATCAGCAGGTGTAGAGTGGTGCTAGCATACGGAGTTCAGAGAAAGGGCTGCGGGAACGCTACAAGATAAGGACCCATTTAGTTATCTGGTGCACAGGTCTGTATCAACAAAGAGAAACGTGTTGGCGTATGAACGCACATTACTTCCCTTCCAGAGCCTGTGCTGATACCCATGATGACCAGTGCGTACTGACGAGATGGAACGCTAGTGAGACTAATCATTGCTGCAGAAGAACACCATGATCCAGTCAAAATCGACTTTGGTGCAAAGGCATATGCGATGAATTTCTCGACGGACGGCGAGTCTCTCTTGATCGGCGGTTACGGTGGGGTTGAAGTGTGGCGAGTGGCAGACTGTCAACGAACGGCAACAATGGAATCGACAAGGGTCCGTTGTCTTGCTGTGTCAAACGATGGTAAATGGATTGCGGCGGGAACAATCTGGGGCGAGGTCATTGTCTGGGATGCAAAGACATACAAGCGGGTCTTGTCCCACGAGGAGGACTCCAGAGAGTCCGTAGTCAATGGAGTCGATTTCTCTCCCGACTCGACTCGACTCGTCACAGCTTCGAACGACGGGACAGCCTCTGTCTGGGATGTCGCAACTTGTCAACGGGTGCGAACACTCCGCCACCAGAGTGCGCTAAGAGCTGCGAAGTACTCGCCGCCGGGCGATCGAATTGCGATAGCCACTCAAGACGCTGTTCTGCTCTACGACAGCAGCGATGGCCGCTGTCTTTTCGACATTGTCACCACCCACTATAACACCAGTCTTCTCTGGTTCAACAACCATCTCTTCATCGTATCCAATAGAAAAACCATCGAACTCGATGCATTCACAGGGACAACAGTATCGGAATGGCCAGTTGATGAGAGCGACGACTTTTCCCGCACTGCCCAACCAAGGCACGGAGGATTTATCATATATTCTACGGGACGTACGGTGTCCTTTAGGAAGACATCGACACACAGCCAACTCTGTTTCGTTCAACACCCCCGAGACATATATTCAATCGCGGTCTCTCCGGACGATCGCTTTCTCGCAATTGCTGAAGAGGACGGGAAGATCACTATCAAGAGTCTATCTGATATCAATGTAAGTTGCATGCATGACCTACTTGAACCTACGTTAACAACTAAGTTAGGCATCCATTCTCGAGGAACAAGCCCTTGGTGAGTAACTACGGCACCTCGCAAATTATCGCTTACGTGGCATTTCTGTCAGACTTCGGTCAAGAATTCTTCAAGAATATGGTGTATCTAGGAGATACAGCAGCGTATGCTCGGCGAGATGACGAAGCCATCTCCCATTACACGACCGCGTTGTCTCTCGATCCTCCCCGCCAACAAGACATTTTCATTAAGCGAAGCAAGGTGTTTGTAGCAACAGGTTCGTGGAAACAGGCTCTAGGCGATGCAAACAAGGTATATCACTATTCTCTGGTGGAGGTAGATCTCGTTGACCTGTCGTCAGGCGATCGCGCTCGATCCGTCGTCGCCATGGGGCTACGAGGTGAAGCATGCAGCTCTGCATAAGGCGGGAGACTATAGCGCCGCAATTGGCGCGTTTGAAGTGATGCTCTCAAAAATGGCGCAGTCTCCCGATCCGGACATTCAACGTAGGTAATATCGTTGTCATGACACAGATGGCTTGTTCACATTGTTCGACAGAGCATGGCGACCAGTGCATTGACCCGTCGAGCACACGAGCAACGATTCGCAGTATTGTTCAACAGACGATACGTCGGTCGCCACTTGTGCAAATCAACACGATCACAGGCCGTCTCCACAGCAGAGCTGAGCGGGCATCTGCATTTGAGTCCCTGCCAATCTTCAACGAACTTGTGTCGTCGATGACGAGACGCATCAATTACGTCCGAATCAAGCATGAAGTACGACAGTACTTCCAATACGTGATGTTTTCGCAAAAGTGGGAAGACAACGAGCCGTTATTCCAACAGGTGTTGCAGACAGCGGTATACGACCTGGAAAAATCACCAACGCATGAGAAGCTGCAAACGTTTTGCAGGATCGTTCGGGATGGTGGATACGAATGGGCTTGGAGCGATACTTGCTGTATCGACAAATCCGATAACTTCGTGCTCCAGGAAGCCCTGGTTGCCATGTTCAAGTGGTACCAGGGTGCTACCAGGACGATTGTCTTCCTTCGTGGTGTCCATTCCTTGTCACAGCTCGGCGCTCTCATAAAGAGCATTTGGAATACCCGGGCCTGGACGCTGCAGGAGTACATCGCCTCCAGAGTCATTCACTTCTACACGGAGGACTGGACCCTTTACCTCAATTTGCAGGTGTCGAACCACAAAGAGTCGCAGGAAGTGATCTCAGAGATGGAGCAAGCCACGGGAGTGTCTGCAGAACAATTGATGGCACTTCGTCCGGGTTTGACCAACATCCGGGAAAAATTATGGCTCGCTTCGACCCGGCAGACGACGCTGGTGGAGGATGCCACATATTCGTTACTCGGCATTTTCTCCATAACTGGTCTGCCCGCAATCTATGGAGAAGGAGAAGACTCACTGGGACGTCTGCTCGCGCACGTTCTCGCCGGATCCGGAGACCTGAGCGTCCTCGCATGGACTGGGGAGTCTGGAAACTTTAACAGTTGCCTTCCTGCTTGCATCACCGTATTCAACAAATCAGCGACATTGCACCTCCCGCCGCCTATTCCAGACGCCGAGATGGAACAAATCATCCTTGCATCGCACTCCTCATTCGACCTTGACGTGGCCCTGCGCCTATACGATCACCTCGTCAAACTTTCCACTCCTTGGTTTGCGGCAAGTCGGATGAAGCTTCCGTGCATCGCATTTCAACTCCCACCTCTTACGTGTCGGTTTCTGTCAGTCCATGTTTATCTTGCAGATACTGTTGCCTTTGGGAGGCTGCAGATAAGAACAGAAGATTATCTCTTTGGGATGAAGCCGTGGTTGGATAGCCTCCTGGAACACGAGCATAAGGGTGGTGTGATCATGAGGGAAGGCGCTGCGGTACCACCTTTCCTGAATACGGACGATGAAGAAGAATCCTCTGTTGCAGAAACCGCATTGCCATTACGCCCCACCCCCTCGCGCGCAGCACCACTGGACAGAGAGATGCGCGCACGACGGCTTGTCGCGCGACTTCGACAGCCATTTGGCGCACTGCTGGTCACGCCGGTCGAGTCGGGACGACTTTCGACGTCGTATTACAGGCGCGTTGCGGCGGATAGCCTGATCCGGGTGCAATTTCAGGAGAACGTGTCGCTAGCTGAGATTTTGGACAATGTACGGACGCTGGATGTGTTGTAGGCTGCAGGTAGCATCCAGAAGAACAAACAGTAATCGTGTGGCTACAGTACGCATAGAGGTGGTTAAAGGGTTGAGATATGCAGCAGTTTCGAGCCCGCGAAAGCCCTCACCAAGGGCTACCGCTACCCCGACCACCGCCCTTCCAGAGCCGTTTAGGGAAGTCCCAACCACGACCGATGGAGGAGTAAAACCGGGCGCAGTGACCCGGGCGGTATGCGCTAATAACCTCAGATGGGACTGGTTGCTGTGTGGGTGGAGGAGGCTTCTCGCTCAGAGGTGACCGTAAGAGGTACAGTGCTCCCACGGGCCATCCGGGCCGAGCCGGACCCTTTCGAATTGTCGGAACAACGCGTTATCGTCCTCACGCGGGTACCCACGTCGATGCCTGTCCCCCACCAAGCACAGAGGCATTCGATGAACAATACAGATGGGTATATTGGACGCGTTAGGTTGGTTGTCGAGTCACTGAACAAATGGGCCGCATCAGTCGTTTTCGCACAGCAAGGTCCCCTATTGTACAGCACTGTACAGCACTACAGCTACTCGCTGATTTAAAGAATGACTCACAAAACTACAAGGCCTTTGCAGTACGTGCTCACCTCCCAACATAAACGTCTCTCATCGACTTAAGCTCGTCCGTCGACCTGCTCGACACGTGGTCTGAGTCGACAATGATCGGTGCGTATTCACAAGAAGAGCACGCAATCGACACTGATCAAAGATTGTCTGACAAGAATCCCGCGCCCAGATTGAGATTGACGTCCGTAGCAGCGTATACGCAGTGACTTTCTCCACGAACGGCGAATATCTCTTGAGCAGCAGCGACCATGGGATCCAAGTCTGGAAAATGAAGAACGGGCTCGTTGTGGCAACCATGAAACTGCAGAGTGCTGCCTACTGTCTCGCCTACTCGCAGGACGGCAGTTGGATCGCAGCGGGAACGCAGAGAGGCGACGTAGTCGTATGGAGCGCGGAGACATACAAGCATGTCTTTTCGTACAGAGAAGACCACAAGGGCATCAACGCAGTTGACATCTCACCCGACGCGGCCCGTCTCGTCTCCGCATCAGAAAATTGCATAGTCTCTGTCTTTGACGTTGCAACTCGTCAACGACTGCTGCTACTCCGCCACGACAGCCCAGTGGTGGCAGCGAAATACTCCCCAGATGGAGACCGACTCTTGACGGCCACCCAAAGTTCCGTTCGAGTCTATGACAACATCAACCACTACTTCATCGCGGACATTCATATCAGTGTCACCTCGGGGTACAACAATGGCCTCCTCTGGTCCAACGACCACATTCTTGTCCTATCCGGAAGCAACATCGTCCAAATCGATGCATCCACAGGGTCAACACTCTCGGAATGGCCGGCTTACAGTAACAACCAATATTCCTGCATTGGCCTACCCAAGCATGGGGGATTCATCGCTTCCTCCACGGAGCGTACCGTTGCACTTTGGGATATGTCGACGCATACCCAGCTCAATCTCATTCGATACCCTCAAGACATTCGTTCAATCTCAGTCTCACCTGACGACCAATTCATCGCAATAGGTGGGCCAGACGGGAAAATTATCGTCGAAAGCCTATCCCTCACGAATGTAAGTACCGTGGATTGTCGTACTACATATGGTTTTTGATGCTAATGTAACCACGCAATTCCGTCGACTCTGTTAGGAATATGCTCGCAATCGACGACACGGCAGACAGACACCGCACGGCCGTGACAATAATCTACCTGACTCCACCCCGGTAGAATTTCTTCAGCTTTCCTCTTGAAACGCTTCTTATAATCACACAGGTTGAGTTGCCATTCAATTTGAGCAACGTTGCTCCTCAATCCAATTATGATGAAGTGTGTGATCACCACATTCTCTTCTTCAGTATTGACATTAGTGCTGTTACAGCCACCATCCCCGGTACTCTCTACCAACGCTTCTGAGTATGATAGCCTGCTGCCTCGTTCATCCTTGTCGCCAGAGAAACGTCCGGATACCACCAATTTATATTGGCACCTTCGGATTTTTCAAAAGTGGCTGCCAATCAAGAAGAATGACAAGGGCCAGCTTTGGGTAAGCAGTTTGTTTCTCACAACGTCGTGTTACTCTGGACTTGCTAATCCTCAATATTATTCTCAGCCATTAATGAACAAGGGACCTAAAGGCGCACCTAGGAACACCTCCCACAGCGGGCGAGGTGCTATATATTCAAAGGAAGCATTCTCAGTGCGTCTTTTCCTGGTGATGATAAACCAAGTTACGACAACTCATTCCTACTAGGCGGAGCAAGTAAAAGACGCATCGGAACCATCGATCGGTGTTCGCGTGACGGTGCGTGTCACGTTGCTCTTAGCCAACGTGTTTTGGACTCATGATCGATCAGCACCATCGAAGATCGGGAAAGGTTACAATCGCGCTCACGTTGCCCGATTGGTTGTTGTGTTATGGATCAGGTGCCGAGGATGGGACGCATTGATCCGGATATACCAATTCAATGTATGTAATGAGTACATATGTCTGACTATGCTACGCGAACAGTGGACCCGTTTGGCTATATGATCGTACGAGTGAACGTATTTAACATGCTGGCAGCCGGCTCTCATGCGAGTGGCACTATTGGACAGTGAAACATAGGCCCGGCGACTGGTTATGCGTCTGATGCCCATTTGGTCATGCCGGTCTTCGGAGTGTGTTGCTTATGGTCTTTCGTCGTCGGTAGTTTGATCACAGATTCCAGGAGAACGAGTACCTATAACATTTTTCGGACGCTTGGATGTGTCGTAGCTGACGCGTAACATCTGAGATGAAATGATATCGCTATACATGTAGTAAGTAATCCAACGTTTCGATCGATCAGTGTGTGCGCCGGACCGTCGGGCCGACCCTGCCAAAGTGAGAACGGTTTGCTTGCCGCCGCAAGTTGTTCAACACCACCTCCAATGCCCTCGTCCTTTTCGTCGTGGTTCCCTCGCAAAGGCAAACCAGATGACACCTCCTCGACGCTAGATACATCCCAGTCGCACAACACCCCAAGCGTCCCCGACACCGAAAGTCCCGCCGCTGGTTCTGGCTCGCTTTGGACACGCCCACAGACAACACCAGCAGCAGACTACAGTCTCGTGTTTGCCCTCGGGGCTGCATCAGGTGCAGGGGCGCTCCTCGCATGGCGTCGCTGGGGCATGCGACTGTTGACCGCTGAATGGGTCACACCCAAGGACCTCGCGCGGCGACGGTGGGTGCGCGGCGTCGTCACCAGGTAAGACCCCCTTCCACCCTGAAAGCACGGTCCACCATCACTATCACGCATTGTCGATGCCAACCAACGTCGTCAGCGTCGGGGACGCAGACGACTTTCGGCTGTATCACACGCCAGGGTTCGGTTGGCGATGGCCGCTCAAGATTAGGCGTGTACCCACGAGGCGGAAAGGTGGGGTTTTCTATCGCTCGTCTCGCGGTGGATGATGAACTTTGCATCAAAGAGTTGGTTGATCAGACGATACATGTTCGGATCGCTGGCGTGGACGCGCCCGAGGTACGGGGCATGTACTCTCATGGATGCACCCCTTGTGACGAGACGATTTACAGGGCGCTCACTGGGGTCGTCCCGGACAACCTTACGCAGAAGAGAGCCTGGCATGGCTCAGGAAACGAGTACATGGAAAAACACTCTACTGCCAGTTGATCCGTAAAGACCAGTATGGCCGAATCGTGAGTGACTTGCTCCAAGGAGGGCGTGTCGCACAATTCATTCGTGGAACAGGTTGGAATACCTCTCGTTCCCCGCCCGTTCTTGCCCTTGTTTCTCGGCAGGTACTTGGGCAGTCCACTCGCGCTCGAGATGCTACGGGCGGGTACTGCCACGACGTATGGTAATAGTGGCGCAGAGTATGGACCCTGGGGACGCGACAAGTTTTTGCGCTTCGAGGAAGAAGCAAGGTGAAGTGCCCCTCGTCTCTGTTCATGCATGTTGACCGATTATCGGCTGTTATAATTAGAACGGCGAGAAGGGGGATGTGGAAGAATGGTGTCAACATTGAAACGCCAAGCGAGTACAAGAAGCGGTATGTGGTCGCTCTCGGAGGCAAGGAGATGTCGGAGAGCAGTACAGAAAAGGACAACAAGGGGGATGATAAGCAGAGGTTCTTGTCTAGATTGAGGACGATGTTGAGACAGTGAAGATCGTCATGTGAGACATGTATCGCGTGATGTCAAGTGTGTCAAGTTCAGGAACTCCACTCCGCAGCACTACCATGAACTTTTTACAACTCTCATTTCCTCCCCCATCGACGCGTCCACGGCCATGAAATTCGCGAGCCTGGCAGCGCTGACCGCCCTCGTTGTGGGCCACGTCGCTGCATCTCCCCCGAACAACGTCCTCACACCCAGTGGCATACCAGCGTAAGTACCCGGCCAATTCGTCATTTCACTTGGTTCATTTTTCTCGGCCCCCGACAGTACGAGCCCTCTCCCACTCAGCATCCTCTCGTTCGATACCACCGCCATCCCCTCGTCCGTCGCTTCCGCCCTCTCTTCCCTCATCTCCTCAGAGTCCACCGCGGTCACCCCGCCATCTACGCCTGCCACTTCGTCCGGCACTGCGACGGGCCTCACGTCCACGCCGACGACATCTTCCCCCTCCACGAGCGTCGCCTCACCGACCGGTACGAGCGGGGCGCGCAGATCGGGCGATGTCCAACTCGCTGGCGTCGCACTCGTCCTTGGTGCCGTCGCTGCCCTCGTCTACTGAACAGTAAACGGCGGTTATTCCATGACCGTAGTATCTCACAAAAGACATTTCCTTTCTCGTGCCCGCCATGTATACGTACGCACGGACCGCAGATGGTGGGAGGACGAACGATGATCGGCGGACGGGCACATAGTCACTTTATTCGTGTACCCCAGCTTATATTTCTCTCTCTCTCTCTTTTACGTTTCTTCTTCTCAATGGACCATGGATGTACGGTCGGACATGCATATGTGCATCTCGGGCCTTTGACGTGGTCGCCGACTTCGCGGTTCGCATACCTCTTGCTCGACTTTGAAACATGTCCACCCACGCGCTATCTCCAACGATAGGCTGGATGACCTCACTCCGCAGCCCATCAACGTGATTGTGGGTAAACCTAGGCACTGCGGTCGATGACTTGGCGCCGCTGACGTCGCTCGCCAGCATGTCGATCGACATCGCGCACAAGTCGCGCTGCAGTGTGCAGACTGTCAGTTTGCGTTTCATTTATGGTGGTGTCGTCCTTGCTTCCTATGTACGCGTTGGTACCCTAATAGCCAGTGGTCGCATGCTATGATCGACCCGCTGTCTTGATCGCACGTGGTCAATAGACAAGGGGAGAGGGATGGGTGATCGAGCTTCATTCTCCAATCGAGATGTGCCGTGGTTCAGAGGTTACGTATTGACCGCGATTGACCTGACGCAAACCAGCAGACATCCACCAGACGAAAAGGGATGGATCATCGCATCGTGGCATGAATCATGACACGACTCAGCCTTGCAATCGGTACAAAATCAAGTTCTATAATTTTGTTTTTGGAGGACGTATCGTGGCACTGCTAGCCCGGTAATACTACAATAGGTTGAAAGAAGGAGATGAGATTGTTTAAACAAGCACTGAAAAAAAAAAGGATGAAACCTCTACCATGTCCGATTCGGCACCCCGTACACCCACCGATCAGCCAGCAACCACCCGCCTAAGCTGCGACCCCCTCCCCCTCCCCATCCACCTGCACCTTCTGCCGTTCCTCCGGATCCAGCCAACTATCCTCCACCGTCGCCTTCACCCTCCTCACATACTCCTTCATATTCTCCCTATACAACTGCGCCGCCTCCGCATTCGCCGGACTATTCGGATTCGGATCATGCAGCAAACTCTGGATCGACGTCAAGATCGCGGCGACGTCGTACGTCGGGGACCACCGGTTTTGGAGAATGTCGAGGCAGAGCTCGCCGTTGGCGTACACGTTGGGGTGGAACATGCGCGAGAGGAACTTGACGGTAGGGGGTTTGTTGGGGTAGGATTCGTCAAAGGTGAGGACGAGTTTGAAGGTGCCGTCTTCGAAGGGGGTGTCGGCTGCGCCGATGCGGGTGTGTCAACGGCAGCGAAGGAGGCGGGGAGAGGTGGGACTTGCCTGGGCCGAATATCACGGCGTTCCATACCATGATGTTATCGGGACATGGGCTCCCCGAGACCCCACTCGGCGGGTCGCTCGACAATCGTTTAAAGTCGCGAATGAGACGCCGTCTGCAGTTGGTAGACTGACAACGACCGAATTGTCAGACTGGAAAATGTGGTGGAACGGAAAAACGCACCATGAATGGTATACAAGTTGGGATTAATACAACGACACAAGTCAAATGGTGGTGTACAAGATCAAAGCTAGCGTGCCACTTTGTCCCTACTCGCTGCATTTGTCAGCCGCGCAATTAGAACACCTAACCCTATGTTGGGGTTATCCTTCAACACAATCTCCCTTCCATCCCACCATCGGCCATCACTACTTGGCCGGTAACATGTCCAGATACCGACGACGACGACAGCACCACTATCTGGTTCGCAATGTCCAGGGCCGTCGCGACTTTTTTGAGCGGCGTCCTGCGAGTAGTCGTCAGGCGTCCAACCTTCAATGTAACAGAGCAGCCACTCACGTCGCGAGGGCCTGGTTGACCACATCAGGGTCTGCCAGCGCGCTCTCCGCCATGGGCGTCCTCACCCAACCCGGAGCAACCGCGTTCACCCTACCCTTGGGCGCGATCTTGACAATCTCGTTCTTGAGCGTCAGGGTCAAGCCGTACATCATCGCTACAAGGACAATGCCGTGGTTGGACAGGCTCGACATGATTGTAGACATCCACGCACCACTCTTCGATACAGCATAGTCGGCATGTCCTGTCTCGCCATACTTACCAGCAGTACTTCCAATCAAGACGATCGCTGCCTTTTCCTTGACCTCTGGCGTCGCATTCCTCAACCCCTTCAAGTACTCACGGCAGACCAAGAACGACGACGTGAGGTTGGTAGCAACGGTATGGTTCCATCGCCGAAGGGTCAAGTCTGCCACCGAGACCTCCTCCGTCGGCCAAATCCCGTGATTCACGACGAGGACCTGGACAGGCCCAGCGTGCGCGATGGCCGTAAACATGTTCATGACGGACGTTTCGTCGGAGAGTTCGGCTTGGACGGCTTGGACGTTGGAATAGGTCTTTGAGAGGGCCCCTAGGGGTCCGTAGTGGGTGTTGTAGTGGGCCGTCACTTCAGCGCCGAGTGCTGGCAGGTGGGGTTGTCCCGCAGATTCAGCTGATGAACGAAGCGAACTGGATGGACTTACAGCAGTAGAGCTTGGCAGTCTCGAGGCCGATCCCTCCGCTTGCACCTGTCGATCAAATCAATCGGGTGCATCAGGACGACATAGCTGCAGCACGCACCTGTGACGAGGACGTGGACGTCTTTGAGACCCAAGTCCATGGTGATATGCGGGATGCTGTAGAGCAATCGGACGAGGTAAAAGTAGCGTACGGTGTTAATCGGGCCCACCGTGCCTCGTCAATGCGGCGTGCACAAAGATTGTTCTAGACTGTAATCAGCTGAGTCCGGTCCGGAAGCCCGGTGGGCGATGGCTGCCTGGCCATGGTCGTTATTAATATTGGTCCGGTGGGATTAGGAAGCAATTGCCAGTGGTCTAGACTGCAGGGGAACATATCCGATTGGACGTGTTGATGCAGCACCAATCCAATCCGTCCTATAGTATCATTAACAAGGCGTGCTCATGCTCGATCTCATGCTCGATAGGCGTGGTGCGCCATTGGTTACTAGATGTCATCTGAAAATGCGACTCCAGGATGTGCCATCGCCCAACCAAGTCGGTCATCCACCCACTTCTCCCCACCCCCCATAGCCCACACAGCAGCCGAAAACGAAAGGCGATCCGTAAAACGTCGGAAAGGCTTTCCGCGTTCGTGTGCCTCGCGCCACTCCGTGTCATCCATCGTCTTCCAAAAGACCTCCAGTAAGTGTGCTCTGTCCTCGTTGGAGCCCCCTTCGTATTTGCTCTCCGGATCATCAAGGTGAAGCAACCAGCCAGGGACGACGGCACACTCCCAGAGCGGTGCGATCGTCGTCCCTTCAAAGTCGATCAGACCCGTCACCGCACCGGACTCGGCGTCGATCTGGCGTACATGTAAATATAGTCACTGCAAACAAGACGTCCCAAAAACATGCATACCATGATGTTCGACAGACGGAAATCATCGAGTCGTAGCGAAAAGAGTCGTTTCGGTGTGCTCGTCGTCAGCCCACCAGGAGCATGGTTCCCTGGATAGACGGAGCACAGCTCGAGTGCTTTACGGAGGACACGTCCCCCAGTTTCAAGCAGCACCTCGGCTTCCTGTGCATCAGCCCTCTTGAACTCAGACCTGATCTCGGATAATACGATGGGCCGATAGTGAGTGACAACGTCGAGTTCAGCACGTAAGAAGCTCCGGAGATAATCAGAAATGTTCGAAAAAGGCCCGCGATATTGAGAAAGGTGGGCGCCTAGTTCATGTACCGCGTCGGGCACGCGAATGACGCCGTCGATCGCCCGATAAAATGGGGTGCTAACGATCGGCCCGACGTGGACTTCGTTGCCTGATGGGGAAGCGAGATAGAGGGACCCTCCGCGTTCGAAACGCAAGGCGAACATGGCTTTAATATATTGTGCCACTTGCGACACGACGCGCTCTTTGATGTCCATCGAGAGCGCATCCCAGTGCTTGCCAGCGGGCACGCCTGGCACCTTCAGTGGACACGTTAGAGTAGAATATATGCGGGTCAACGGAACAACCTTTTGCATGATCATGTATTCCGCTCCGACGGGGTTAGAAGCATCCGAATTCCACGTGTAAATCTGAGGAACGGGAATCTGTGTATGCGCAGCGAGGTATCTGAGAGTCGCGATCTAGTGAGATGAATGATGTCAGCAAACATGTGAACTAACTGATGAATGTTGAAGGTCACACCTCTGATTCTAGCTTGTCCTTGGGAAATGCAGGGGACGCCACACGAGCGATGCCAAGTACCGTTCCGTCCTTGCCGGTAACATCATACACCTATGGGACGTTACGATGGAAAGATAGAAAATCAGAGAGGCAGACCTTGTGATAACCGCCCTCTGCTAGCTTGTTGAGCTTGCAAGGTGAACCAAAGTGGGAAGCGGCTGCGAGTCCCAGCTGATGAAGACTGAAGGTGTCGGGGTCCCCATCACCGTCGTAAGAAAAGGTGGACGTGGCGTCGTCGTCTTGCTGGTCATGGGGCATTGCAAGAGAGACCTCCAAGCAAGATGTGAACGCGCCTCAAATATATAGGCACCCTTCTTTGTTTGGACCAAAGTGTCCTGGGTCCCGCCGGGACAGGTCAATGGCAAAAGCAGTCCAACTTATGTATAGCACAAAGAAGATTGCGACGGTATGACAAATCCAGTACGTGGCAGCACTCACTACTACCGTAGCGAGAGTAGGGACAAAAGGAAAGGAAATGTAAACAACAAAAGGGGTAAGTAGATGGAGTATGGAAGAAGGGCACATGAGGAATCGCAATCATCGTTAATACAATACTCGAGCTCGTACGAAACGAATCAGAAAATATCCGTGCAGTAAGAACCCTTCGGGCAAATTCAACACAACTCCCAGTACGAGCGTCTGGTTTACACCCTGGGCCGCCCAAGCGTCAATGACCAGAAAGTAAACAGGAAGAAGTGCACTAAGAAATGCCTACCATCAGGGTTTCTTCTGAATCGCTTGTTCTACTGCTGCACAGGCAGAGCAGCCCTCACTCTGGTAGTGAACCCAGGCGTCATGCGTGACCTGCTCGACCACCCCCGACTTCGTTGTTGCGGATCCCTGACCGTGACACACAGTGGAACACTTGGGACAATAGCCAAGTTTAGCTTTGCGAGCCGTAGATTTACCACATTTACAATGATGCGGATTCTTCGTATTGAGCCAAGGCATAATGTCGATGAGGTTTAATGGGCCTAGAGTGTGTGTTCGACTCGGATGTAGGCCACAAGGCACCCCAGCCATGGGCTTATATATCTCTGCGCCCAGGGGTCACAGAAATCATGCGCCTGTGAATGTGAGAATATCGACGTTCCTGTGGTTTCTTCCATGGTGGCTAGATGGCGAATTTTGATCCATCTTGGAGTAAGATTAGCCACAAAAGGGCAGCTCCATCCTGGAGGGGAGCGTACCAAGCGTCTCTGAACCCCAAATTCACAGAAGTGGTCCCCTTCTGGTCTTGTGATCTGACGTTTTCGGATGTTCGTGGCTGATACCCCGCAAACGGTGGCATCCAAGGAAGGCGCGACCCAAACGTCTGGCTTGAGAAACCGAGACTAAGCGCTTCCCCTGCATATAAAGAGTACTCTTCCGCGCGTGTTTCCCTTTTTAACCAGTGGTCTCGCCTCGGATGACTAACTCTGGCCTGTAAACTGGCCATAGGTAACGCAACATGTCCCCGAAGTATTAACAAGCTTACCAACGCAAAGGCTGAGGTGAACTTCGACTGGATGGTGGGTCTGTCGCACGGGCGCGCGAAATATAGAGTTTTCTATACAGGTCTGATAACCATGAGGGTGCACTCGAGGGCGAGTTACACAAACCCTGAGTGCTGTGCTCAGTTCAGGGTACAACAATGAATGCCGCGGCCTAGGCTGGAAATGGGGCAATGGGCACACGGGCCTCATTGTGTAGTAGGTCCGATGCGATCAGAAAGCATCTGGCAGAACGGCCGGGGTGATTGGTCTAGATTGGCCCAGGATAGGCAGCGGCTGGGGACATCTGATTGGACATCCTGCAAGTTCTGATGGATCAAACCCCTACCAATCACGGTCACATGCCTTGGACATCCAATGCGCTTTATTTGCTGGGGTCTCATGGAGGTCGCCCCCCTATAGTTTGGCAGGAAGACCATGGTTTGAGACTTTAAGTAAGACAAGTCACGTTGGGAAATTCCAAGCAAGACGCAGGCTCGTGGGAAGCACGCGTAGAGCCATTTTTATGCTCGTTTTTATGTGCTTCTTCGCCAGCTACGATGAACTCCATCCTCAACACGTCCGCGACGTCGCTCTACATCTCGCTCCTCTCCATCACGTTCAACCCCACCGCGTGGAACCTCGTCGCCCGCAACGGTATGTCCCCCTTTGGACCCTCAGACACCCAACAATGCTGACTGACCGCCAACGCGCAGAGTACAGGAAAAAGACCATCACCCTCTTCTTTTCCGGAAACGCGCGTTACGGATGTTATTTTCTCACCGTGCTCATCTTTTGGTTCGGTATCGTACGTGACCACCTGTAGGTAACCTTCATCGCCTCCTGCGTACTCGGCTCACGCGACCAGATACCAACTCGCACTGGCCGACCAACCCCGCGTCCGGCTCCTCCCCGAGCCCCTCGCGACCATCGTCCCCATCGCGCTCTTCGCCGCCGGTCAGCTGTTTGTGATCACCTCGACCTACGCGCTCGGTATCACCGGGACGTTCCTCGGAGATTACTTTGGGATCTTGATGGACCACCGCGTGGAAGGTTTCCCGTTCAACGTCTTGGAGAATCCGATGTATGTCGGGAGTACGTTGTGTTTTGCTGCGACGGCGCTGTGGTGAGTTTGCCTTTTTTTCTTTGTGAGGTGTGATGTTGTCTGTGGAGCTGATGGGGTGTTGAAGGTATGAACGACCGGCTGGGCTGTTGATCACGTTGTACGTGTATATCGCGTACCTCATTGCGTTGCGCTTCGAGGGGTATGTTCGCCCGTGTATTCTGCCGCTGCTATTCACTGACGCACTTGCAGACCGTTTACCGACATGATCTACTCCAAACGCGCGGCAAAAAAGCAGTGATTCTCCGCGACGTGCTACGCAGGCACTACCTTACGAACTTTATGACGACGTGTCTATTAGGACTGGCTTCTCAAGTAAGGATGCCTATTACATTGATATTCCTTACCACCTAGTGTGTCATACCAGCGGTATACTGGTACGATGACGGATGGATTGATAATGTTAGCTCCATTTTACCAGACCGGTCACTCTTGGTTATCAAAGACAGTCTGAGGTTTTCTGCTTCCCCCAATCAACCCGACGGTCTCCTCGTTGTCGGTATCACCATCTCTGAACACGGTCGTCCCACCTTCCGCGTCATATTCCACCTGCGTTTCCTCGAAGCGCGTCGTGAGCGGAATATGAGCCGTCCCAGAAGCAAGGTGTGGATAATACTGCCTGTATGAAAAATAGGCGATGCCAAGACCAAGTGCGGATCCGACCAGCACGTCTTCCCAGTGGTCTGTCAATTATCAACTCCGAAGTGAGAATGGGACCGAGGAGAGTGGTAGGGACGCACGTCGGTAATCCATGGTACGCGTTATCGCTACCCAGGAGGCGAGTCCAAGAGGCACGAGCAACAGCCATACCTTGCCCTACACGGGCTTCGATTAGCACTTCGTTCAAGGCTAGGACTCGGGCCCTGGTACTTACAGTATGTCCGCGGGTATCAAAAAGGCGGAGTTTCCCAGCGAGGTAAAACGTGAGGAATCCAAGTCCGGCAAACGACACTTTATCAACCCCTGGGTCAGCCCTGGCCTCGAGATGCGTGGCAGATGGGACGTACGGCTGGAGTGACCACTCGGGAAACTGCGCCAGCCATCCTCAAGCGTGTGTTTTGACGTCTGCGTGCATATATCTACTGTCGACAGACCCCACAGAGGGTCCTCGGAACCGGGCAACGGCTGGCAGCGCGAGATGACATCTATATTGTGATGAGTAGGATGCGTCATCCGAGGAACACATTAAGCACCGTGTACGCACCAGGACGTGGACGGCCAACGGTGATCTTGACGATTTGCGTAATAGAACCGGTGAGCATGATCGACAACCACACTGAAGAACAAAAGACGTCAACGGAATACGATAAGACGCGTGTGAGGGAATTCAAAGAGACGCACGACCGAGGGTGCTGTGGTGGAGATCCCACCACGAGCGTATGAACAGCGCGTTGACGACGCCCTGTACGGCCAGGGGGAGCGCACCGCCCAGCATCCAGAGTGCGTTCGTCTGGGGCGTCTCGGAGATGAGTGTGTGAATGGGACAGGGAGGGTGATATGACGTACGCTAACACGTTGGTGGACTGCATGACTGGAGTGAAATAAAGGTGCCTGATGAGCCCGAAGCATCAACCTAAAAGACGTAACTCACGGGTACTGCAGACTGCCAGCGCGAGGTGGTCAGACAAAACGACAACGAGCAACAAGCAAAGGACATACGAGAGATCCGTAAGCGAAAACTGCCTCTTGAATCCGGAGACGTGGCGACCGAGATAGTACAATATCAACCTGTCGACACCGTCGAACGGGTTCCGCTGCGAGTCATGAACGAGACTGTGCGTACCCCAAGGCCGATGTGATGATCCTGAAATTTTTCAAAGCGTCAGCGCTGTGAGACGCATTCCCATCCTAATCGACCACGCTCACCAGTCCGGGGCATAAGACGCAATGACTTGACGGAGACTGGGACCTCTGCGGAACGGGAACATGGTGGGTCTGGTGTGGGAGGAGGAGGAGGAAGAGGAAGGGCCGAGCTCGTCGAGCTCGTAATTATGTATCATGCGTGTCACCCATTCAGAATTGACACGGTTGATTGATTGATGAGAGCGACTTGGACGCGACAAGACAAAAACGGCCAGTGGTCCCTTTACGTCGACTCCGGGGGTTTTGCTGACAGATTGACAGCTCTCAAGATCTCATTGTTGAATGGAGTTGGCTGACCATCGGGCAGTGCATGGACCCCCATCATTATTTCGTCGATCCGGTGAGCGCTAGACATACGTATGTATGTGCTACTCTGGCCGCACGTTCGATGTACAACGCTTATCGAAAAGAACGATACCCGACCCTTGTCGTCTGTGAGGCCCACGTGCGTCTCTCTATTGGCATAAGTATCTCTCGGCGTGGGGCAATGTGTTATGTTATCTCATCTACCCGTAATACGCCGAAACTTTGGGCCTATATGGATCCTCAAGGTAGTGAAGCAAGGACGGCGCACTCACAGAGAGGCGCGACCCACTTTTGATTCCAACTTGGAAATGCAGGGGCAGCAGCCAGCGGACAACTCGGAATAGCGGCCTGACTGACAGCTCATTCGATGAGCTGTCGAGTTGAGGAACTGGAAAAGGTGGTCGCTGCCCGAATCGCGTGGGGATTCACCAGTCCCCAACTTCGTGGGAGTAAAGAACTGGAACGAAGTGAAAATCCATAACAAGATATCAAAGACCCCGAGGAGTTATTCAGTGTACCGAAGGACTGACTTCGAGGCCCATCGACACTTGTGCACGAGAACCTAACATGTCGAGGAACGGATGCTTGGACTGGAACGTTGAAGTACTACATGCATGCCACGATTACAGGTCCTCCGAGATACTACGTACAAGCTAGCCTTACAACACATCCAGCGTCCGTACATTGTCCAAAATATCAGCCAGCGACACATTCTCCCGAAATTGCACCCTGATCAAGCTATCCGCCGCCACCCGCCTGTAATCCGACGTCGAAAGTCGTCCCGATTCCACCGGCGTGACCAGTAATGCCCCAAATGGTTGTCGGAGACGCGCAACGAGCCGTCGTGCCCGCGTCTCTCTGTCCAATGACACCGCGCGCGCTGGAGCAGGGTGTGACGCCAATTCAAGTTCACCGACCGACAAGGAACTGGGGTGGAATTCTTCTTCCGGGATCTCTTCCTCGTCGTCGCTGCCATTGTCAAAGAATCCTTGATTGTCCGTGTCCGGTGAAGGCGGTGGTGCAATGGCTACCCCGACGTTGACACTACCCTTGCGCCTGTGCTCAAGGAGACCGTCCAACCACGGATGAATTAGGTACAAAGTCTCCATCTGAGAGAGGTCATGTCTTGTTTTAATTTTAACTGGCCCAAAGGCCGCGGTATCCGCACGATAAACACGGCCTGAACGCGTCCGAAAAGGTGTAAGAGGTGGGAGCTGGAACGCGATGCAAGGCAGTTTCATCCGATTCGCGGCAAACCAAGGCGCAGTAAGTTTATCGAGGTGGTCGTATAGGCGCAGTGCGGTGTCGAGGTCGAATGAAGAGTGCTGCGCGGCAATGATATGTTCCATTTCGGCGTCCGGAATGGAAGACGGGAGGTGTGATGTTGCGGGTCCATTAAAAACAGCGATGT
>JBBPMO010000593.1:0-20733 GCA_038090315.1 Xanthoconium stramineum | reverse complement strand
GGACACCACATTGTAGGCATTGCTTGTCAATCTACCACAACCAATCTGTTCATCAGAGCTATATACAGTTCACCTATGCAGGATGGCAACTGCCATCAGGAAAATTCTCGTATAATATCCTCATCTTACCAATGGGTGCGGTTTTTGTGGGGATCGTATTTTCCGACGGCCTCCCTGATCTTCCTGGGAACGGAAATGTGTTGGAGATATCTCCCCCGGTAGCAGAAGCGAAGCCCCCTCAGATGTTAAGCGGGTTAACCTTCCCTCCTGCACTCATGGCGCACATGCAAGGTCTCGAACCAGCGAAACAAAAGGAACTCCTCGGACATTTTATTCGATTGCAGCGGCAGGAGCGGCTGCGGCGGCAGCAGCTTCAACAAACCCAGCAAGCTCATCCTGCCTCGGGTCAGGTGAACTCGCTCGGATTGACCTTCCCTCCTGCACTCATGGCGCACATGCAAGGTCTCGAACCAGCGAAACAAAAGGAACTCCTCGAACAATGTATTCTACTACTGCAGCGGCAGCTGCGGCTTCAACAAACCCAACAAGCACATCCTGCCTCGGGTCAAGTGAACTCGCTCGGGATGTCCATACCCCCCAATCCAATGGGTACAGTGACGAGTATATCCCCGGGCTTACATGTAAGTAGCTTTTGAGTCTCCCTCAGGATGTTATGCTGATGAGATTCATAAGGCGAATGTAGGCGCACATAACGCGGGAGGTGGTACCAGTGTGAACTTTGAGATGATGCAATCCTTTATGCAGCGCAATGCGGACGGGTCTACTCCCCAAACCCAAGGAATGAGCTCTGGCTAGATGCTGTGACCTTGTGCTATCCTTCGTCGATATGTTTTATCCTTGCTCAATCTCGGTTGACCGCTGTCTGTGGTTATCAATGTACACTGTGCCACTACTATACACTTGTACTGTTACGGACTAATATCTTATTGTGCTTGGGGTGTACTGAAGGCCCCGTCAGTCTCTTGAATCTTTTCGTGGTCTGCTAAATTAGCTTGCGCCTCGTATACGGTTATGACGGGGTTATTCTTCCGCTGGGTGTTTTAAGAGACTAATCAGAGTCGATGGAACCTAGCAGTAAGATTCCGCGTACTTGAGTCCAATGTCCCAAGAATCCGATGTAGTATATTCGTGTCGAATCGGCTCCCTGATTCGATGGGATAAACAAGGTCACGGAGGTTACATTGCTAAATTTCGTCGCCCTATCGGTGATGGCTGTGAATATGTGTCCGGGTCTACGATGAAACTAAAACATACCTGACAGCGTATTCGGCCACCTCGCGCCCCACGGCAACCTCAAATTCTTGTGTTGGGTTCTTGTCCGACACGTCGTCGAAGTCGAAGCTCGGTTCGTTTGCGAACTGGAGTTGTCGATCGACAAGATGAGCATTTCGCAGATTAAGAAACGCGCGCCGAGGTCTACTCACCAATATAATCAATTTGCGGTGTCTGATTTGCAGGACCTGCTTTCAAAAGGAGAGACCCCAACTTGACAGAACCAGTAAACGGGACGCGAATGATTCTAAGCATTTGGACGGTTCAGGAATCACGATCTGGTCGGGTGGCCAAAAGTCAGAGTCTCACAACTGTTCGTCTGCATCAGAATCCAGATACTACTGTCGACTTCAATAGAGGTGTATGATGGGAGTTTTTTTTTGTGGGCGCGTACCACTTGTTCGCTCATACGCTCGTATCACGGTTTGGTGATGCTCGATCCTGGATCCGTCGCGTTTACGCGACGACGTGGGGACGGTCGATGTAGGGGAAGATGTTGTGGCTGGGACCTACGTCTCCGCTTTGGTGGTCATGATCATGGCTTTCGTGACCACAGTCGTGGTGGTGGTGATGATGATTGGACATGACTGTCGCGGTTGACGTGAGCATTGCCAAAACAGGGGCCAATGAAACGAGTACACACAAACAGCCACCTAAGCGCTTCTTACTACTGTCAACTGAATAGACCACTTGGTGAGTATCGACACCATTTTCACTGCTATACGGATTTGTGATGCACTCATGTAATTTGCGTTCGATCCACGGACCTTGCTCCAAAAGGTGTGCTTGCCGGCCCACCCTGAGGTCCATGGGCTGAGACAACTCGGACTTTCCTGACTTTCTCTCTTGTCGTGGCAATGTCCCCGATACTCACACTTTTTCTTGTCCAGCTCGTCGTATTTGGTGTATTTCACGCAAACGAGACCGCTTGTTCCGAGTTCGTGTTATGGTGTTCACCCCGTAGCAATATCTTGTTGATAAGTCGATCGATAGCTTTACACATGGAAACGAATTCAATGTCCACGTCTGATACCCCTCTGGCCCCATCTTCCGAGAACGCCGCTTCCGCTACACCTGAGCCGTCGGAATTCAAGGTATACAAAGCACCTCCCCCGTCGAGTGGTCCTCCGCGTGCGTTTGTTGGTCCTGCATCGTGTCTTTTTGACTTACTCTACGGGTTTGAAGCGCGAGAATTGCCGGAGTCGTATTTTGCGCCGACTGCGGCTGATCTCAAGGCCGCGCAAGCTACCCTGACTGCTCGCACACAAGCAATGGTCAATGCTCCTTTGCAATTACGGGCCACGAGGGAAGCGGTAGAGAGAGCGAAAAAGGATAGATGGCCGAATGTACGTCGTAACCTTTCGTCTTGCCGATTAAGCTCAGCTCCCGCAGACAACGATTCGCGTCAGATTTAGCGATCGTACACAACTAGAGAAGATTTTCCCGTCGACTGACAAGATTCGTTCCGTTTATGCGTTCGTTCGCTCGTCGCTCCGTGATGATGTGAAACCGATCAAATTCATACTATGTCGGTGGACTCTATCGCGTTTAACCACTTCTCATATTCTTTCTTTTTTCTTCCAGATCAGTCTCCTCCGAAGCGTGATCTCAAAGTTTCTGACCCAAAAGTCAGGGACTTGACCTTAGCTGAGCTTCAGTTGGCCCCCTCATCCGTGCTCTTACTTAGATTTGAGGACGAATCTCTGAACAGTACGTCTTCTTGGACTCGCATAGTACGATGATGTTGATGGAAATTAGAGAGTGATGTGCCGGCGCCGTTGTCATCGACTATTATTGCGCAAGCAGTCGAGCTACCGAAGCCGCCCGTTTTTGAGGATGTAGAAATGGCCCGCAAGCCAGAGACATCGACAAGCCGAGGCTCACAGAGCACTAAGTCAGGGGAGAAAAAGATACCCAAGTGGTTTAAGGCTGGTCTGAGTAAGCAAATATTGCTCTCGTGGTCATTTCAGTTGTTGACAAATGACTTGCAGAGAAGTAGAGTGTGTTTCATATCTCCCGATTCCAGTCAAACTCTATCACAGAAGTACCGATGTATCTTTGTCACCCATGTTCATTTGTATATGTTTCAACACTTGCACGGCTGTCTTAATTTGTCTTAATACACCGGAAATTGTGGATCTACGTATTTTGCCCATGCACGCAACCCTCCGATAACATCGCTCACATCAGATGACGGGTTCAGTTCGCGAAGTGCTTCTGCTGCAATCTGCGAATCATTCCCAAGTCGACACAAGACCACAATCTTGGAAGTGACATTGGATGGTACATAGGCAGGAGGATCCGCGAGCAGCTGTGGTAGCGGAACACCTGTGTGGCGTTCGTGAACCAAGCGACGAGGGTGATGCAGTTGACCTTACTCAGTGAACCTGGTAAATGACATATACCAAATTCAGTCTTGGGACGAACATCGAGCAACACGCATTGTTCCTGTGACTCCAGCCTTTTGTGTAATTCCTGAGAAACAGTTGAGAATTTGCCTGGCAATGTAAAGTTGAAAAACTTTACTTGAGCAGAGAGGCGGTGCCCAGGGTTTCCTGCGACCAAACCCCTTGCTTCCCAATCAGGGCGTGGCCCGCCACAAAAAGCGACGTAGTCAGTCTCGTGGATGGCCCCCAGTCTCTGTCCATCCACTCCACAGGCTGCACATGTTGGTTTCCTTTCCCTTAGTTTGATCGTCCGGAAAGGAGGCACTGACAAAGCGGAGAACACCATAAGGGTAGCTTTACCATCTGTACTAATAACTTGTCTCAGGAAATTGAATATCAACAAGCGTCGTACACACCATGCAGACCAGTGATAATTTTGATAGCCTCCAATGCTTGCATGACACCGATGACACCGGTAACAGCACCTAGAATGCCCATCTCCTCGCAGCTCCCAGACATCTCCGGGGCGGGCGGCTTGGGGAATATGCAACGGTAACAGGGTCCCGACTCGCCGAGGTTGTAGACACAAAGTTGACCTTCGTATTTCTGAGCAGCGCCACTAACGAGGGGTCTTCCGAGACGAACAGCCGTGTCGGACAGAAGATACCTGGTCGGCACGTTGTCCGTGCAATCTAGGATTATATCATAGGGCTGCAAGAGCGCCACCGCGTTGGACGAATCGATCGCCTCGTTGATGGGTTCCACTTGGATCGTCGAGTTGATTCTACGTAGATATTGCATCTCGAACGAAGAAGGGGAATGAGACTGTAGTCACTCACTTCTTTATAGCAGCAGCCGCTGAAACTACTTTAGACATGCCGATGGTCTCCTCGTTGTGGAGTACTTGTCTTTGTATGTTGGAAAGTTCGACCGTGTCATGATCAATGATGGCAATTCGTCCTGGTTTTGGTTGGTAATTACGTTGATGCCAATGCAACGAGTGATAGAGGATGCTTGCCAACACCGGCGGCGGCGAGGTACTGGAGCGCAGGGCAGCCGAGACCTCCCGCACCAATTACGGCCACCGATGCGTGTTGCAGCTTGATTTGACCTACAAGAGGGTTTTCCTGTGAATCGCTGAACAATAGAAGAAGAGATGGAAAGGACCTTGTAGGCCAAATTTGTCCAGGATCATTTGCCGACCATAGCGAGGGTAGTCGTCAATATGGGTCAATCTTGGCCAACTTGTGTCAGTCATCATCAGGAGTCAGTTCCAAGTTCTCATCGCGATTGTGCCTCACTCCTACATAAATAGCGGAAAGTAACCAGACTTTAGTTCGATTGACCTCTACAACAGGAAAACCAAGGCAAACCACATCAAGTCCAAGTGTATTCGAGTGAAGAAAAACCTTGCAAGCAAGGGGATTAAGCAAAGACAAGTTCTACCAATGGTATACACCACTGCAGCAACAATCTATACTATCAACGCAAGCAAAAGGAATATTAAACATACTTTCACCATCGGTCTCTTCCATTACCATGGTTGTCGTGTCCCCCACCTCCGTATCGTGAACCTCCGCCTCCGCCTCGTCCACGGCCACCACCACCATAACGACCTAAATGAATGCGTTTAGTACAAATTATTGAAATGGAAATGGCACACACTTCTACCACCGCCGGTGCTGTACATTGCCATCTCCTCGAGCTGAGGGGGTACATGGGCTTTTGCTTCTCGCAAAATGTTAATAAGTTCCCGAGCCGACTTAGAATTGTCGGTGGTGAAATATGTGTAGGATGTGCCTTTCATACCCGCACGCTACCGACACGTGAGTCTATAAACCATGGAGGAAACAGATGGAAGCCTACCCCGGTGCGACCAATACGATGGATATAATCTTCACAGTTGTTGGGAAAATCAAAGTTCTAACAATCAAGTCAGGAAGATAATCAAGTGATGAGCGAGAAACTTACGATGACATAGCCGACATCCTTGACATCTTGGTGCGGACACAAAGACCAAGAAGTTCGCGGAGGGAGCGACGAGGAAGGCAACGACGAAAACAGATCCAACGGACATGAAGCACATACAACATCAATATACAGACAACGGAAGGGATTCAAGCGCTTTTCTGGACAGGACGCAGCAGCAAACGGCGATGCAAGCTGACTCCACAGGTAGAAACATTGCGACGAGGAGCTCACGTTTCAAGGCCTATGTCCTGTGGGTGTTAATCGCGAGCAACAGGTTGGAAAGGAGGTCCCCCCGTTAGCAATTTAGCCATGCCCTCGGGAAGAGAAGCATTCGAAATCACTGCCAAACCTTACAGGTTGCTCGCGTTCACACGCGCGGAGTCCTGGTCGGAGCGCTTGGAAAAAGAAAAGAAACATACCCAGACCACGCGAAGCAACGTCGGTGGCAATCAAAATTGGGGAACGACCTGCTTTGAATTCCCCAAGGACCCAATCACGTTCGCGCCTAAAGAAAGTCGGCTTGATTCTAAAAGAGCAAGATAACACGACTCACTGTTCTTTGTCTCCGTGTATCGCCAAAGCGGGCCAACCATCTTGCCTCAGATATTTCGTAATGTCGTCAGCCACTCTTTTGGTCCCTACGAATATCAGAACCTTGGCATTTTCAGAGCTGATTTGATCCAGGTGCTTGATCAGTTTTGCCCGCTTCTCGAAATCGCTGCAAACCTCGACGATTTGCTGGATGTTGTGGTTGGCAGTCAACTCCATGGAACCGATGTTGACCTGGATCGTATCCTTCAGGAAGTCCTACATAAACGATCCTGTGAGTTACACGCAAGGCTTAATTCGAAAAGATGCACATACGTTAGCCAATTTTTGTACATCCTTAGGCCATGTCGCACTGAACATCAGTGTCTGGCGATCCGGGCGGATTTGAGAAACAATCTTCCTAATTTGAGGCTCAAAGCCCATATCCAGCATGCGATCGGCCTCGTCCATCACCAGGTAAGTGACACGCCGAAGATTTGTCTTCTGTGTCTCTAGCATGTCGATAAGCCGACCAGGAGTTGCAATTACGATCTCGACTCCACGCTGCAGGTCGCGAATTTGAGGCCCTTTGGGAGCACCTCCGTAGATGGCAGTGTTGCGGATGCGTGAACTGGACCTAGAATAATTGTCAATATGGGTCTGATGGTCATTATCTGCTTGACTTACCCAAACTTTGTACATTCCTGTTGGATTTGCACCGCAAGTTCACGGGTGGGAGCTAACACAAGAGCGATAGGTCCATCGCCAGGAGCCAACAAAGGTTGACTACATGGATCAGCCAAAATCGATAGCCCAGTAGTGTGTACTCACGCATTGATGTGGAGCATGGCCGGAAGCGCAAAGGCAATAGTCTTGCCACTCCCGGTTTGTGCGATTGCAACGACATCTCTACCACTTAACGCCATTGGCCACGCCTGGCACTGGATTGGAGTTGGCGCGGTGAAGCCTTGGGCACGAATGGAGGACATGATATACTCCGGGAAACCAGCCTCATCGAAGGAGCGCACTGGCCGTGGTAATCCGCGCCCTTGCACCTTGAAAAAGTTTAGAAAACCAATACTTCCAGTACCTCAGCGGGCACACTTACCTTAATGTCTTTGCTTCGCCTGAACTCTTCAATCTCTCGCTCACTGAGAGCCGAAATTCGTTTGTCTTCCACGTAGAAATTCTTCTCGAAGCGTTCCAGCTTCTCCGACGTCCAGTCGATAGAGCGTAGACCACCTCCTAGATTACCCATCCGGTCATCGTATCCCCCCCAACTCCCACCACCATGACCGTTGGATCCTCCTCCATACCCGCCACCGTAACCTCCACCATAACCATTGCTGTGACTCTGAGGGCCACGAAAATGAGCGGGTTGGTTAGTAAAACGAATTTGCAACGCACCATTTTTCAGAAAAATTCTAGTAGAGTGACGAAGCCGACGGGGTGCAAAAACAACACTGGTGAGTCGTGGTGCAAGTCAGGTCTGACTGAGCCACTGAAAGAAAACCGAACAAATATGTACATATACATTACATAATCAAACCAGCCATGTGCTGACTCGATTTCATATTGACCCCATGTGTTAAACGTCACTATGTAGCACTCCCGATCTCAACCGCAAGCTGAACGCGGCCTTGATTTTCTGTGGTCTTGTTTGACATCCTTTACCTTTCATGGCATGTAGAAAGTCAATGTCTTACCTAAGCCGCCCCGCCAGTGTAGCTGCCCGCACCCAGGCGCGAAGTCATTACATATGTATCGTTACATGCAGGTCTGGGTATGATCATTGCAAATGGTACATGAGATGGAAACACTGATGCTACCTTTTGAGACACATCAGAATAACGCGAGATCCAAGGAAGTATTGAGCGACATACAGAAAAGACCGGAACATAGCCTCACATAACTGTGCATGGTTTGCGGAACCGGGTCGGTCTCTTGCTTGGAGGTTCATCAGGATACCGTGCGAGCATTTGCCTCACAAGGTCGTGGAACACATCAGAAATGTGCCAATTACGCTTGGCGGATGTCTCGAAGAAAGGAAGACCCCAACGCGCCACCAACGACTGGATCGTGTTTCGAGAAACTTCTCGTTCAGCGACTAAGTCTAACTTGGTGCCGACGACGACGATAGGAATGGTCTACATCGTTCACTCAGTAACTCGTTTACGGCACAGGAAAAGAATTAATTACAGTGTCACCGCTCTTTACGCGATAAATCTGCTGACGGAGATTATCCACCTCACGGAGGCTTGCTTCCTGAGTAAGACTTGTTGACAAATGAGCAGGAAAGATTAAAGCATCAAACAAAACGATACCTGAAAACCAGGACAAAACCTTGGCCAGACTGACAAATCATAAATACCAGCATGAGCAACGTGCATGCTCCAGCGAGGAAATTTCTACCTTGATGTAGAGTTCTTTGAGTGACGTAAATTGTTCAACGCCCGCAGTATCCAGTACTTCGAGCTGGGCGATAAGTGTGAGAACAATGTTCCCATAGGAGGTCGGATTGGGTTGGTGTACAACCACACACGAGCTCACCGAAGCCTTGACACCGTCGACGTCGACAATACGTCTGTAAGCTTCTGCATGTGATGTCAGTGAAAACATTGCATCAGGAGATGATGGCGAAGAAGTTACCTTCTATTGTTGGGTCATAGTTCTCGAGAAAGATATCTTGCACGAATCGCACTGTTAGAGCTGATTTCCCAACTCCACCAGCTACATAGGTCCAAAGCATTTTAGTGGCTGTTGCCCACGTACGAGGTAATTGATGTACTCACCACCGAGGACAACGACATTATAATGTCTCATATCGGGCGACATTGGTTCAGATGGGTAGTATTGGATGGGAGAATGCAATGAGAAGGGCAGCCAAGTGTGGGAAGTATGAGAGGACAAGCAGTGTCATGCGCAGAGGTCGGCGTGATTTGGAGTCCCCACTAGGCAATACTATGGCGGCTAACCATTGAGAGTACAAACACGATGACTTCGAAACCGACCTAATCGTCAAGCCTGGCACTTTCGGGTTCGGAGGAAGACGTAACTGGTAGCTGAGTATTGAATGACTTCAAGAGTGAAGAGACCTCTCCTGAAGGTTCCAGGGCAGACCTGGTTGTGTCACGGAAAGCACTTGCTCTTTGCTCTACTAATTCGGTGGTGAGCCCAACACCTCAAGTGTCGGGATATCCTTGGCCCGAAATTTCGTCCGGCGATTGTTCCTTATTATGTAATTAGCCAACCCTCTTGCTGAACTACTGAACACTTCGAACGTCAACGCTTCAGCTTTATGCCTCAACCTCGCGTGTTCTTTGACTTTTCAATCGGGTCTGATCCTGCGGGAAGGTGTCGCGTCTCTCCAGCTAGCATGTAAAATATACTCACATCGTTCCAGAATCATCTTTGAGTTATTCAACGATACCGCGCCAAAGACTGCAGAGAAGTGAGTTACCCCGCTTGCTTGAACTTCCAGGGATGTATCAGAGCTGAGGAATTGCAGTTTTCGAGCACTATGCACAGGAGAGAAGGGATTGTCTGTCGTCTCAGAGCATCCACTTTATTACAAGAACAGTATTATCCACCGGTCTATCAATGACTTTATGATTCAAGGAGGAGGTCTGTCACTGGCTATGGTCATGTTACTCGCCGTTTATCGTTACCACAGACTTCACCAAGCACAACGGCACCGGAGGGGAATCAATTTATGGGGGCCACTTCCCTGACGAAGACCTTTCACGGCCACTTGACTCTGAAGGGTGTGTGTCATGCACCATTCCTCGCATACAAATACAATGACACTCTAATGACACTAGATTGTTGTGCATGGCTAATCGGGGACCTGATACCAACGGCTCACAGTTCTTTATCACATTGCGAGAATGTCCCCATTTGAACGGTAGGCTTTTCAATTCTAGTTGGCCCCATATCACTCAGAGAATACCAGGTAAACACGTCGTCTTTGGAAAGGCTATAAGGGGTTATGAAGCTGTGGTTAAGAAATTAGCGCAAGTGCCCGTGGATGCAAAGGATCGGCCGCAAACACCGATTTTGATCTCAAACTGCGGTGAACTCGAGCTAAGAAGGCCAAAGCCGACGGAGCAAACCAAGCGTATGTTTGCCATTCCCTTCAGCTAACGTCGTGACCCATTCGATCCCACGCAGAAGGTGCCGAAAATCGCAAACGCCGTAATAGTCGTTCCCGATCACGCAGTGCAGACCGCGAGCGCCGCCGGAAGAAGTCTACAACGCGGATATCCAAACCAGAGCCCGAGCCCCAGAGCCCCCGAAACTCAGGGATCGTTCTACAAGAGACAGAGGAGGCGTACGATGCGCGTCTGGAACGTGAAGAACAAGAACGGTTGGCAAAAACTAGACGCAAGGAGTTGGAGCGCATTCAACAAATAAACACGGATTCAACACAAGGTGTCCGCTTTAAAGGTATGCCGAGTGGATAGTCCTGTGTGCGACACTTATTTGCGCGATAGGCCGTGGACGCATGAAGTTTGTTGATCCAGAACTACACCATCGGTAGTAGCCACGGATGTTCATCATTCACAATGTATATCCCCAAATCAATACTCAAGCACGCATACCTATCTATGCTAAGAACCATAATGTTCATGATATGATAGAAGCATAAAAAGCGTCTAGGCAGACGCAGTACCTAAACAGTATCATTGTCCACCGCCGAAGTTGTGTCCTCTTTTATAGTTTCTTGATTATCCATCGTTCCATCAGGTGTTGTTTTTGCGCTAGCTGCATTCGCGAAACTGATCGATGGTCTGACGGTAGAAGAAGCAAGCGTGACGGAAGGTCCAGGGGTAGTAGTGGTTGGAGAAGCTGCTTGGGTCTTAGGTAGGCGCGTGGGCCCGCGCTCAGTGGCTTGCCGAGAATTTGTGCGCGACATCGAGTGCTGAGGTCCCTTGTCCTTGCTGAGTTCCAAGCGGACAGTGATTTCGCGTTCTTTGGAAGAAACATCAACCGGTCTGCAGGGTGTCAAAGCGGTGACCTCAATTCACACGGAAGGACCAACCTTGCAGCACCAAAGGGACTTGGTTTCGGGACATTAGATGCTAACTTGGGGGAGGACAATGGAGATGGGCTCGCGGAGCCTGTGGAACCTGTAGAAGAGCGGGGAAGTAATTCAAGCTTCTTACGGCTAATTTGAGGAGTCGGGGGAGTGGAGCTGCTTGCTGTAGGCGCGCGAATCAGATGTGGGGAGGCTCATCGCCAAGATAGTGACAAATACTCACGGGAGGTGCCACTTGGGGCTTTTCGCGTGCGCCAGTCACCTTCATCAGGGGTATCCCGTGATTCGTGTTTACCCTTGATGCTACCTGTTTTATTGTGCACAGACTCTTCGGGCGCTGAGGGCTTGAATCTACTTCCAATGGTCCAGTTTTCTTCTCTGTCCGCAGCACCGACCTGACTCTCCGTAAGAGAGAAACCTGAGCCCTTCCGACGAGCCGGCGGCGCTTCAGGTTCAGCCACTTTTGATAGCGGCCGTGATGATCTCCAGTCACTGATCTCGTCAGAGACACTTGATGGTGGTGGTGGTCTTTCGCCTGGTTGACCGTCAAAACGACGCCGCGAGGACTCATGAGAATCTCCAAGAGATGGGAGCGGGCCTTCCCTACGCCAACTCCCAGCAAATTTGGAGTCATCCTCTGGGATGGCGCCGCCGAGTCCAGCCCTTTCTTTGGCTAGAGGGGGATTAAGCTTACTTTCAAATGCAAAGCTGATAGACTCACGCGGCTCAGCCACGCTCACTCGAATAGTGCGACCAGATAATTGCTGATAAGCGAGTCAACAACCGTACATGTGCAAAAGAGTGGGGATAACCAACCGTTCCCGTCCTAGACAATGCGTCTTTCAAGGCATCTAGCTCTGCAAATTCGACGTAACCAAAACCCTTGGGTTTGTCATCGCGGTCTTTGATTATTTTGATGGACTTGGTCTATGTCTACGTTGGACATCTGCTGGTTTCGATGGAAAATTTACGAACCTGATGAGGACTGAAGAAACTAGCCAATTCATTTTCAGTGATATCAAAGGCGAGGTTTCCAATGAATGCGGTAAAAGGCGGATGAGTTGGTAGTGGGACCTCCTCTCTCACGGGAAGGAACGGACGATCGGCTGTGCAAAGATGTGAATCGGCATGACACCGCTAGGACAAGACATACGTCGAGAGGATGCGAAGTCATCGCGCCTGTTGAAGCGATCACCAGGGCGCGCTAGCCTGTCTTCGTCCGTCTTGATCGAAGCTGGATGCAGTTTACAACCATCAGACAATGCACCAGCAACGCACGGAATCCTTACGAGCTGTAGGGAGCGAGTCCATTTCATCGGCCCATGAGCCGAGAGCTGTTTGCGAGGTAAACGAGGAAGGCGAAAATGTAGGAAAAATTATGCTCACTGCTATCGCCGAGAAACTCGTTGAGAGACATCTTGGATGCCTTGGACTTTTTGGGCGCTGTTCTGGATGAGTCTCATGGTCACGAAGAAGTCAAGAGGGCCTACCCATGATTGCAAGTTGAGGCTTTTTTGGAGACTGTATCTAGTTCGTTGACTGTCTACACTGAAAAGCTGTCGAGGGAAATTACGCCGAGGATATCAGCTATTCCCACGCGTCTCTATCATGATCCTCCTCGAGGTAACGCGGGACTTCGCCATACCCTCCAGCACGAGCTGACATGACACTAGTCTCACAATGTTATCATACAAACCACCTTGGCGGACAAAGTCGTCAAGTGGGTCCATGATCCATATGCAACCATGTCTATCGTGCTCATTGATCCCTCACCAGACCCTCATCTCTCGATGTTTTGTTCGTAGACTTTGACGGAGTCCGATTCCACTTGTGGACGCCAGAGAAAAAGACGGTAGTACAGCTTTCAATGAACATCCGCTGCTGGGAGGAGCTAGTGACGTATGGTGCACTAGATGTGCTCCAACGGGAATACGGCACCTTGATCAAGGCCCAAACGGAGCCCGAATACCATATCAGTCTTGATATAGACCTTGAACAGCTCCCTGGTGACGAAGGTGTGTATCTGGTATCAGCCGCGAACCCAACTAACGAGCCCCAGTGGGTCGGGATGCATTGATCAAATCTATCGCCCTCTTAAAGCGGAACGCCCTTGCGGCCCCGTTTGAACTAGCATTTCGCCAACAAAAGGAATTGGAGGCCTCGGGAGGTGCACTCGGAGATCTAATGCAGATCCATTACCGAGACGAGGAGGCTATATACATTCGGGCGTCGCCCGATCGAGTGACAGTGATATTCTCAACCGTCTTCAGAGAGGAAACAGATAGAATTTTTGGTAAAGTGTTTTTGCAGGTGAGCTGCATTCGATCTCAAGAGATCTTCCGTGACGTCGCGGCCAGGAATTCGTCGATGCTCGACGTCAGCCCAGCATCCAGAACGCACCCCAAGTACTCTACACCAATCGTGAACCACCTCTCGAAATCCGAGATGTTCCCGGTCTCCGTGATTCTGAGGACATTGGATATGTCACCTTTGTGCTCTTTCCCCGCCACTTTTCCAGGCCTGATGTATCATACAACACCATCTCGCACATTCAGTTGTTCCGCGACTACCTCCACTACCACATCAAATGTTGCAAGGCCTACATGCACTCCCGCATGCGTCATCGTGTAGCAGAGTTCCAGAAGATTTTGAACCGCGCCAAGACAGAGGTAGCAGCTACTGAAAGGAAGACTGTTACGTGAGTTCGTTCCATAAGATGGGGTTGAGCTGTGCTGACGCGAACGCAGTGGCAGAACTATGGTAGGAATTCGGTAGAACACTTGAAATAGCCTTGCAGCAGTCAATGTAGTGCTTTTCTCACGCCACGGTGTGGACACTTGCTCTTTGAGTCGATGGATGTTGAACGGGTTGCCGAACCCGTGGCCGCGTCCAGTGAAGAGGCAGACTGCATCCGCATCACCAGACACGGGAAGCTTTGTGTTTGGGTCAAGAAAGCGCTAGATTTCTTTCAAGTGGGTTTCATCGCTCACGAGACGACAAAGCATCCGACGTTACACATAGAGCCATCCGGACAGACCACTCGTTCTTTACTCGGCACCGGCAGATGTCTCGGCCTCCACTATTGCGCGTCTGATCTCTGTCGTCGAGATCATCAAGCGCGAGTATCTAAAAGGACGTGACGTATCCGCGGGCGATGCTACGGGACTGCACCAGTACAACCAGCTCCTTTTTGAACAAAAAGATACGAGTCAGGCCGGGGATGCGCTACACTTTGTGCTCGATGGTCATTCACAG
The DNA here is from genome assembly GCA_038090315.1 of Xanthoconium stramineum. Classification (NCBI taxonomy): domain Eukaryota; kingdom Fungi; phylum Basidiomycota; class Agaricomycetes; order Boletales; family Boletaceae; genus Xanthoconium; species Xanthoconium stramineum. The sequence goes on along the minus strand of JBBPMO010000593.1, from coordinate 6,261 downwards.
TAGGTGACACGGTGCTGCTGCTAGGGTCGTTGATTCGAACGGTCGCAGCGTGAAGCAGTCGTTCGCGCCGCACATGAAGATCACGCTGTCTACGATGGCCATCGCGCGCAGTAACGAACAACGGGCGACGTGAGTTATGTTACTGAGCGTGGGTTCAGTGCTGATGACAAGGCAGATACCAAACACCCGCAATCCGACGCATGTCCAAGGCAGCAAAGGCGAGGATGCGCAAAAGGGCGAGGAAACAGGGCGAAACAGCCGATGGAGATTAGTTTTCGTGTCAGAATGCGCCTCGAAATGGTAGATGTATGACGTAATATTGGCGTAGATTTGCTGTGAAAATTTGTAAGAGGGGACCTGAGTCGAACCGTAAAGACAAGGCCTCGGCGAGTCGAACAAACCAGCCCTACTACGGTGCTGCAAGTGGTCATATTATTTCAGCGAGCCCGTCTCAATACCCTGGCCGAGTTTCGGCACTCAGAAGCTGTATTGATTTGTTGCATTATCTTCACTTATCGCAACTTCACCGATATTGCGTCCTGCAAGGCCCGCTTGGTCCAAGCCTGCCGGTAGATCTCCGACCTTTTTCTATAACGGCTTGCTTGGCTGCGCATATGCCTCGCCGCATCTCCACCCGCACCTCTCCGACCCCTCAGGTCGTCACCCAACAACTAGAGACCCCCTACGACTCCAACGTTCACCAGCTTCGCCGCCACTGGAAATGGGCCGCCTTCTCTCAGTTCTTCGTTACTTTCAGTCCTCTCATCGCCATGAGTGACGTCACGCTCGTCGTAAGTTCGTCTCTCATTCCATGCACTCAGTGCTTTCACCACTTCTTTCTTTGTACATAGGATGTTGAGAACGATCTCGTACACTCGACAAACCGAGTTCTGTCGCGTATCATGCAGCGCCTGCTCATAACTCTCACTCAGGATAGGAAAATAACGTGAGCAGCTTCTCATCACCGTCGTCAAGCGTCTCCATTGACGTCCATGTCCAGTCCTGATAGCTGGCAGAACGCGCTACGACGCCAGTACCAGAGGAGGGACCCAGATGCTAGCCCCATCGGCCTCATGTCACGCTCGAAGCACGCCATGGTCGACTCCTCTCGAGCATCTACAACACCCCCGGGCACGCTCTCTGAACTGCCCTTCGACGAACTGAAGCGCGACAACGGGTCCGTTGAGCGTGACCGGTCTCCCACAGCCCCATCTCTCGATAATGTTGCTTTTGTCGAAGGTTCAGTTGAAGATCCAGACCGCATTTCCATTGCAAAGGTCGAGGAAGAGGATTCTCCTTCCGAAATACTAGAGGAACCGGAGAAACAAGTTGATTGGTTAGAACTATCTATGCTTGCGAAGCTCGAGTCTTTGCATACCTTGGCGGAATGGCAATTTCAGAATCCGCACCGAGTCCGTCAACAGATGAAATTTGATGACGAGGAAGCCACATGGGTGTGTCGAAGTGCATGCACTCTCCATCCTCATGTCCCTAACGGATGGCCCTTGTTTTCGAAATATAGCGCATTGAACCCATTGGATATGACGCCAAGAGAAATGCATACTGGTTGATTGGTAGTACCCAGATGGGATGTTTGTCAACGATCCCAACTAATATCATAAACAGGTGACCGGCTTTGGATCCAGCGAGAACCACCAAGACCAAACCTGAAGCGGAAGCGGAAGCCAGGTAGAAATCCCAGGAACACGAAGAAGCAGCCGCAGTCCCTAACAGTCAAACGTCAGCGGGTCGATTCGAGTTCGGGGGTTGTTGGGCCATCATCTGTTGCACGTTCCACTCGCAGCAAGGCACAGTCCCAATCCTCTCCAAGTCCTAGGGAAGGACGTGCTGCGAAAACACGTGCAAATCAAAAACTGGATGCGCAAGCAAGGGATCTCGCGGAGTTTCGGCGCCAAATGACAAGTCCTCGCACGAAAGCTGTATCAATGACCTCTCGCAAATCAACTGGCATAAGAATCAGTGCGCGATTACGTGGCGCGGCAGTTGAAGATGACGAGTGGCAAGAGGTTCCCGACGAATGGTTGGCCCTGAGCGATACCCATAAGAACTATGTCAATGATCCACCTTCGACTCCCTTACCTTCTGGCAAGAAAAGGATGAAGACTGGCTTAGAAAGCGACGGTAGCTCTATTAGTGAACTCACAGAACTCAGTGACGGGGGGGATGACGCAGTGGGGTTGGAACGAGATGTCACCGACAAGCACGCAGTAGATTCAACACCAGCGGAGGTGGAAGGCGAAGGTCAGCAGGATCAGGTGGCGAGCTCACCGTCCCCTCCTGACGACTTTGTTGAGTGGGAAACTGTGAGCATTGCATTGCCTGGTGTACCCAATCAGTCGTCCTCTGACCTTCCCAAACAGATATGCGTGACTCTTGAGGAATGGGAAAGCATTGGAAAACAATTTGAGAAAGCGACGCATTACGCAGAAAGGGCACTTCATAAAATATTGTCACAAAGTATCGTGCCTGTGGTTATCGCTGAACTCAGGGTATGTCTTATTTTCAAACTTGGTACAGCCTTCTTCATTTCCTCCAAGGAAGTCGAAAAGAAACGATACATGGAGGAAGCTGTCGTGCATCGCAAGCGTTCCTCCCGGATTGCCATGAAAGAGATTGAAAAGGAAGAGCAACGCGCAGCGATGAGAAAGCGCCTCGAGGAGGAAGAAAAGATGAGCCGAACACGAAGGCTGGAAGCTCGTCAGCAAAAAGAGCTTGCAGAAAGGCTGAAAAGAGAGAATGCACGAGAACTGCGTCGGAAGGAGCGCGAGCTTCAGGAGCGGCAGTCAGCTGAGACACGTGAAGCAGACTCAAGGTTTGACCGTTGTTAACGCTCCATATTTGACGTTCTTACAATGGCCTGTAGGTCTGACGCTTCTGGGGACGTTGTTCGGAAGCTGAACTCCAACTTGTTACCGGTCGAAAATAAGGCTGGCGTCACTTTGAGCGTCACCCCGATCAATGGCACAGGAAGTGGGTCTCGTAGTCCGCTTGAGAACTGGGAGCTTGATTGTGAAGTTTGTGGGCGAAAGGGGATTAATCAGGTGGGGTATCTTTTCGTGGAGATTCAGTTCATCTCTGATATCACACCACACGTTCGTAGGACGACGGTGTTCCTCTACTGTGCTGTGGTACATGCGGAAAGTGGCAACATATTGTTTGCCATGACCAACAAGACACAATGACTGGGCATCTGAAACGTAATTGGGATGCTGAGGATTTTATTTGTCGACAGTGTCGTCTCAAGAACTCGTCGCCTAGTCATGCTGCTTTCCTTTCGCTTGGAGCGAATGGTCAAAGAGGACAAGTTCCCGATGCTCAGGCTTTCTATGGACCACCGTCAAATCATTCCAGAAACTACCCCAATGGTGGTTATTATCAAAGCTCGCCATTCAATGCAAGATACCCGCGGGATTATCCAGACATCCAGACAACCGCTTCCTCTCATTCCTCCCATTCCTACACTTCACAAACCCGAACCACAGGTGTCACATTTGCACATTATCAACCACAGCAAGGCGGGTTCTCGACCTCTCGACCAACATACTCGGTCCAGGATGTAAATCCGCCCCAACATGCACAGCACATTATCACACCCCATACACCCCATACCGTCACACCAACTAGCACAGTTCCATACCCATCTACCTTCCACGTGAGCGATCCATCATTGTTCCATGAGCATACATCTTACGTTTACTCGTTTTCAGACACAGGCCATAACGCAGTCATCCGCTCGTTCTCATAAACAATGGTTCCCTGCTCCTGCGTACCCTCGCGCCACCAACTCGTACTCGATCAATGGAGGACCACCGCTTCACGGTCAACCATATTATAATGGACATACGCACTCAGGTCAACCCCTTGATTGACCGCTAGCCTGGGCTTTTGGTTTGTTGTTGTTCTCTATCCATGAGATAGCTAGCCGTTGTGCTAGCGAATGATAATGTGGACATACTGTTACACAATGTAGAACGGATAATGTGCATTAGGCATAATCTACCGAATTGTTTCATACATCTTGAATGCGGGAGACGTGAATGGGAACGGATCATCGTCCATAACGTTGTCCCTAACGCATTTCGAACGGTCAGGCTCGTGACTCGACCAGCCAAGCAACGAATCTACGCACTCGATAGGTCCAAGAATTTTCAGCCCGCGAATATGGGTGTCTTTACCACTCATGTGGTTTGCTACAACAATAATTTGAAGTACGTAGGCATGAACCGGTTTACTGGAGGCAAATCCAAGTAAAGCAACAATCGTTCAATCGATGGTTCAGAAAACGCACTAGGTGGTCCCGTCTTCACCCAATTCCGAAGAAACATCAAAGGTAATCCAACCGTCAGGTTTGTCGAGGGTGGCTACGCGAACATCTTGGAGGTCACTTGGACCCGTGCCAGCACGAATGGCCAAGGTTGATGGCGTGTAAGAGTCATCTTGCGGCCAGCTGAGATATATGCTGATTTTCTGGAAAGCACAAGGTTTGAATCGGGTATTCAGAAACGTGGAAGATAGTCGAATCGACCTGAATGGCAACTTTGCGAGGGAATTCTATGGTGATGAAGTGAGGTTGGGGTCCATCAGAACTAACGCGCACAGCCCGCAACGTTGCCAGTGAATATGCGTCATCATCAAATCAAAAGTGAAAGTACTGACTGCCAGAAGGTGTCCGGATCGCCATCCCTCAAGCACTCGGCACCGAAACCGAATTTATACGAGGAAACGGACCACTTCGCAATGCGACCAATGTCTGGCCATGGGAGGATGGGTGGTACGCGAGCTAATATTTCATTTCAGACTTTGGATAATATGATTCCGTATGGGAACTGGCAAATGCGAGGACGAACTTTGATGCATGATCGGCAAGCCGTCCTTGGGCATGTTGGGTGCGGCAGACGGTGCAGGGTTAAAGGCATTTTGTAGGTTGTCGCGCGCAGTCTCAGTGGGTGCAGCCATGTCAAGGCACGCTAACTAAATGTCGGAAAAATCTAGGGACCATTAAACACCGTTGTATATAATTACAATGGGGTATTTTCGGCTAATGCATGTTAATTACCTTGTTTACAAGGTCACTAGGGGGGAGAATTGTGGCTGTGGAGGGACAAAATTTGTTGATGTGGGATACTCCTGCCTAGAATGCTGGTGTACCGATTGCAGCTAGTAACTTTGGAAGGTCGGTCAATATTGCTTGCGCCACAAGTCAGTATATACTGATATCGTACAGTATGCGAAACCTAAAAATATTGTCCATGTTTGGCATTGTGCGTTCTCGGATTCAAGATCGTTGGGATTGCAATGTATTCCACCAGGCTTCCGTGACTTTGTCCATCCTTGCCAACCTCTCGTCTTCCAACCTCAGGAATTCACTTGGATGGCTCATAAGTAACTTTTCGTCAAAATCACATAGCAAATGGATTCCTTCTCTTCCTCGACAGTGCAACAATGCTACGTAGATGTTGAAAGGTGTTATGGTTCCAGTGGGCGGTGATGTGATGTTGATGATCACCTGTTGGATTGTTTGCCCTTGAGAACAGTAATCTGTAAAAGCATACGCCGCTGTAAGAGGCAGTTGCTTTTGAAGTACTGTCTTGTGCTGATTTCCTGAGATTATAGAGAAAGTTTGCTCCATTGGTATTAGAGGGATCACATTTTTGTTGAGTCCTTCAAGTTGCGTAATTTTCGTCAACATCATTTTGATAAGCATGTAGGCAGGAGGATACTCCAATTGAACGATTGCTTGCGATGGTGAATAATGGCTTTCCCTTTCATCTAACACTATCTTGATTAATTCACCTCTAGTTCCATTGGCGATGTTGAGATTGGTCTCAACATTGTACATCACCATCACCTTCATCCCCAATCCCATGACAATCTCATCTGGAAGCCTGCCATGTTCATCATGCTTTGATCCACAAAAGGTCTGTTTGGATGCAATTGCAAAGTGTTCGGAAAGAGAAACTGGTCATTTGCCCACAGTGTCATAGGCAGAACAAATTAACAGTTGTTGCCCTTGATTGTGACAATGCTTGAAAAGCATCTCCAAGTTCCATTGCCAATGAACTGCATGTCGAGGAGTTATTAGGATTAGGCATCTGCGTGGGTATACCCTGGGGTATCAGTGGTCATACCCATACCCATACCCACCAATACCCATACCCACCATGTGGGTATGGGTATATATGGTGGGTATGTGAGGGTATTGCATGGGTTGAGAAACCCATGGGTATACATACCCTAGAC
>JBBPMO010000592.1:0-16718 GCA_038090315.1 Xanthoconium stramineum | reverse complement strand
TCTCCGGAACTGGCGAAGTAGGTGAGATGCGAAAATGCACAGAGCGTTGAGTAGTACCCCATGATCGTTCTCCAATGTCAAAGAGGACAATTGTTCCGGTAAATAGTGGTCATTCAAGAAGTCTTGGATGCCATCAGTGGCAATCTCCGTGATTGATTCTTCGGATTGCAAAGAAATAGACTCCTCCAATGGTGATATAGTGAGCTCGGATACATTGATCGCAGTCACGCTTGATTCAGCAATCTCGGGTTCTTTTACATCCAGATCCAGTGTTTGCTTCTTCTTGTAAGGTGGCGGGGCTTCGATTTGCAGGGGAGCCGTTGCTTGAGTAAGTTGAAACCCAATATTCTCGGTGTTCTTTTGCGACAACGTGCCGATGGTATAATGCAAGTCGATAAGCGTAGCAAGCTGCGTGACGATGATTAGCATAGAGATAATGTGAGACAAGACTGGACCAACCTGAAAAGATTGAGCAGCATCGTCCAACAACCTCGAGTACTTGACCAGCGCATCCTCGATCGAACTCTTTCGAAGAAACCGATCGCTCCACTTCGAGTCAGCAAGCCTCCTCATGAATTCATGAATATGTTTCAAAGTCCTAGTAGCGCCACACCATATCTCAACAACCAAGATACTATTGAACAAGAGTCATGACCTACTCCTCGAATTTCCGCAGGTTTTGTACAAGACGTTCAGGTGCAGAGTCCCATCTTCCCCGCATCTGATGATCTATATCGACCAGTATCTGTGCTGCGCGCCGGGCCAGGGCAATACAACCGGCTTTATTCGACTGTATGTTCTGTATCACAGAAGGGAAAAAGCCTTGAGCCACGCTTCCTGCTGCACGTAACCGAACAGCAGCGCCTAGCCCATACTGACCTCAACAGTTTCCAATATGAGAAGAACGATGGAGACGGCCGCTATCGCAGGTGGGAACTGAAGGGTCGAGAGGAGGTCCCTTGCCAAGGCCGTCGTGGTGATGGCGACCTGAAGCGGGTCTATACCGGAAACTTTGGAACGAATGAATCGCAGTGGCATCGCGAGGAAGTCGCTTTCAAGTCTTTTTCGACTCGATACCGCGCCGCGACCGTAGTCCCTCTGTGACTTCTAGGCTTGTGGCTCCAAAAACTCGCGGAACAGGCTGAACTTTTTGCTTTCGCGGACCCGTTATTCCAAAGTAATGATCAGCAGATTTCAGCGAAGATACAGTCTTTCGATTCTGTGCATCGAGCCGAGCTGCTCGGAGTACTAGGCCGGTTAGTACCAACTCGTCGTGTGCGCCAACTTGAAGTGTCAGTGACACCTTACGTAATGTCGCTTAGCCTCCAGCTAGCGTTCCTCAAAACGCAAATTAGGGGTCAATAGTATGTGCCTTCCTGAGTCTCTTCAATCTTCTGTCCATCGGACATTGCATACAAAGACAATAATTATGCATAGAGTAAAATATCGCGGTCATACTGTAACCATATACTACATATTTTAAAAGGAAGGATGACGAGGGGAACGAGCTAAGGTGTAGCAGCATCAGGGCGAGTGTCCCTTGCTCCGGGAGTGATTCAGATGGCGTTCACGGATGTGACGCACAAAGTTCTTGCGGTTACGGCTCGCGCAACAACCGTCCCATCTGCAGGTGACTAGTTCAAAATGTCCCTTGCCCTTGATAGCATGAATTTCCTTGAAATGTTTCGGCACATCCTCGCACGAAATCACGGCATCGCAGATCTTTGAGGCACCTTCCTCACACCATCCACAAATTGCCGCTGAGCACGACGCTGGGGTCTGCATCACCTGACATATTTCAATAGGTGCGGTCGTAAAGTATGGAAATATGTGTCTTACATTCTCAAGCTCTGCAATGAGATCATGGCATTCACCAGCCTATGGAATGTTTCAAAACCAAATAGATAGCAAGGGATACTCGGAAACGTACGGATGGAATGTGTAACACGGCGGTGGCGCCACGACCTTCTGTCTCGGGCATTGGGTTTGGTGCGTGGGGGGGTCCACTTGGGAAAACAGCAGACATGAGCTGCATAAGCTCATCCACCTGGGCAGGTTTCGATATAAACGATGACGAGAGGCACAAGTATCTGCCTACCGTTTCGAACTCTGTACCGAATCCATAGCCCTCCGTACCAATGTTTCGCATAAGATCTTGGTTGACCTGCAAACTGCTTTACAGTCAGAACACGGGAAAATGTAACCCAAGACACACGGTCGAAGTCGATCTGGCAGGATTGTCGGCACACTCGCACATAAGGTCCCATACACGACAGAAGTCGCACTTGTACGAAGACATGAGCCGTGAAAAGCCACGATGTTAGAAAGGGCTACGGAACAGAAGTGCAGAAAAACTCACCTTATACTACCTTCATGCCCTCCAGGGGCTCTAATGTCATCATGGCCGTTTGGAAGGCGGCAGCGTAATTTGTTGCGATGGAGGGTGGAGGGGGTTGGGATGGCCAAACCCCGAACGGATCACGACACCTGGATCATTCTTGATCTTTGGGCTAGCAAAGCCACACTCCACCCAATTGCACGTGTGCTGCAGTACGTACCAGCTGAAAGATTCCTGACCAACACTACTCAGTCATCACGTCGAGGCACCAATTCTTGTTAGAGGTGAACGTTGGTAGTGGCAAGCAGAGAGAGCCAGCTCCAGGTCCGTTCGGACATGCCTACTGGACAACTTGGTTGCTCTCGAAAACCCTCCAGGGGCAAGGCAACCGGAGGCTGACAAGACCATCAAGAGATGGCAAGCCGACGGCTCCATTGCTGCCAGGAAGAAGACAAGGATCGGAAAAGTCGATCTACTGGCAGAAGCGTTCTCACTTGGAGGGCCTCCAGTTGACTCAGCGAAGTAGCCGAGAAATAAAAATTGGAGGGGTGAAAAAATTGACTCGCTCTCGTGGGCGCAGCTCCAATGTAGTCATCACGTAAAGGGCTTGCGTCTACCTATACCCTTGTCGCTCATCTTAGGCCGCCCTAAAATAGACTCCCGCATAGGTGGGAGTGTGTTTTGACGCCCTGTTCGTTATTCACAGGATAGCTCACCTCGTTCATCTTGCTAGGTTTCAAATCGTCCAATCAGCAAGAAAGTACCGAGATCGCCAGCCAGTTCCTAGAGTCAGCTGAATGCTGTGGTCCACACGAGAGCGGACAGTGAGAGGAGGTCGCATCGAGAACACATTGTACGTTTCTTCACCGATCAACGGTAGTCTCAGATTTGATACACGCCGCAGCCAGAGCCTGACCGTCCTCGAGAGGAGTCGAAGACATCGTGAAGTCCAAAGCGTGTCCTGGCCCGTCCATGAACACCAGAAACCACACAAACCAGTCGTACACCCAACCTCGAACGTGGGAGTCCTAATCTCGCTGTCAGAGAAGTTCGCGATGGCCACGCGATGCGGGGTCCGGGGCGGCAAATCTCGCTCGGTTTCACCTGCCCCTCAAAGAGGTTGATCGAAGTATATCGCGGGATCAAGAACAGGGAGGTCCCTTTCGGAACCTGAGGGCCCGGTCAGTTCATCTTATACAATCCATTTGATAATGTAGATCTGATCGTCAGCGGTCAGTGATCCTCATTTTGACGCGAGGAACTCATCTGGGACGCTCACTTCCGGGGGCATTGAGTAGAAACTGGGCCAAGGCTGTTCTCAACGACCGCCAAAGCCAACCAGTACGGTATTTCCTAGTTCATTTACACTAGGGATATTGTCCCTCAAGTTCTGGTATGCTGGTATCATGCCCAGGATTGCGTCAGTTGTAATGGGCATTCATTTGATGGCAGACATTTATCTACCCACTCGGACTCCTGAAGTGAATGCTAGTTAGCTGGAAGAGAGGGCTAACGCACGTTTCTGTTGCGCGACCCACCTGTCATGAGGGTAGGGAAGTGCGTCCTCCCTGGACCGCGGCCGCAGTTCATTCATATATCCAAACAACGTGACCTAGATCAATTTGCTTGCACCTAATACGACGTATTTGCTTGATGGTATCATCTTGCGGGCTGAAGCTTCAGATTTTCTTACGCCACTTCGCAGTGTGTTTCAGATGAAGTGAGTTCGAATTCTTGACTCGGACACGCTCCGACTCCGCTGAGGCTGGCATGTATCGGAAGGTGCAAAACGCGGGTACTGTGTAGGCTATAAGGACGGGGAATGTCTGCCATCTTTCGCGTCCAAGAGGGGAATTCAAAAGCCACTAGTGCCACTGAACATGATCCTGGACCGAACCAATTGCATTGTGTAATGGGGAACACGAAAATTGAAGGACACGTTTCCCCACCAAAGACGCGAAAAGACAAGTGTCCTTGACGAGTCTGAACAGAATGAATGAGGATAACTGAAATTTCTAGTTACATATATTTACTGTCACAACAGTTCTTCGTCTTTGACGTACTACGTTGCCATGGCTCTGTCCGACTCACCCCTGAATTTTCTCGGTAGTTTGTATAGGAAAGCCAGTTTCTCGAGAGGTCTTGTCACTTTTACTTCACTTCAACGTCAGCTGCCAACTCTACCATGGCTTCTGTGCCACCCCATCCGACCTAAAGCAGGTCCCAGACACAGTGCGTGTGTACTCGCTTTGCATTCACCCCTCCTCAACCCCAGCCCAACACCCCTCTGCGTTCCTCACCCAACCCATACTGCATTACTGTCCTCTTCATCTCGCAACTCTTCACGCAGCTCATCTTCATCAGAAGGCTCTTCGCTGTCACAAACACTCTGGATAAACCCACCCTCGACGAACGCTTCTTCAAGTTTGCACGATCGACCCCCCAGTCACGCAAGTCGTGGCCTGTTGGTTTCAACCAATTATGGCACTCATTATACTTGCTTTCTCCAAGGTAATGTCAACCTCTCGGATTGTGTCCAATGTACTCACCACCTCCATAGCTGTCTGGACCATTTTTTGGATGCAAGAATGGTTCTGTGCTACTCCCCTGATACTCACCATTGACACCCTCCTACAGTTATACACCAGAATCTGGGACCGCCTCTCTCGTCTTCATCATACCTATACGATTATCCACCCTACTTTCTCTTAAAAGTAACCGTGGGTGTTGGGCGTCCCGGCATCATCGACACTGCAGCCAGAGCTGTGGCATGTTCGACGCTCCCTGTGCCTATGTTCTATTCACTCGAGCATCGTTATGGGTGTGTTGGGCCACCTCCGATTGCCATACAGGTTCTTACAGTCTCCCTGCTCGTCAAATTAGTATGCCCCGTCGTTATGTATCCAATGTCTCATCTCTCAAGCTAGGCTGATTTTTATGGCGCAACTGGGTTTCGGTACATTGACATTCTGTTTGACGTGCTTGCCCCCGGCCCTGGTCAGCCCAACTGGTCCAGTTCGCTGCTTGATGTGGTAGCTACATTTATAGCCTGGAAACTATTTTGGAACTATATTTATTATCTTCGGTATTCTGATCGCTCCACTTCGAGTCAGCAAGCCTGCTCATGAATTCATGAATGTGTTTCAAAGTCCTAGTAGCGCCACACCATATCTCAACGACCAAGATACTACTGAGCAAGAAGAGCCATGACCTACTCCTCGAATTTTCGCAGGTTTTCTACAAGACATTCAGGTGCAAAGTCCCATCTTCCCCGCATCTGACGATCAATATCGACCAGTATCTGTGCTGCGCGCCGGACCAGGGCAATACAACCAGCTTTATTCGACTGTATGTTCTGTATCACAGACGGGAAAAAGCCTTGAGCCATGCTTCCTGCTGCACGTAACCGAACACCCCATACTGACCTCAACAGTTTCCAATATGAGAAGAACGATGGAGACGGCCGCTATCGCAGGTGGGAACTGAAGGGTCGAGAGGAGGTCCCTTGCCAAGGCTGTCGTGGTGATGGCGACCTGAAGCGGGTCTATACCGGGAACTTTGGAACGAATGATCGCAGTGGCATTGCGAGGAAGTCGCTTTCAAGTCTTTTTTAGCTCGATACTGCGCCGTAATGCCTCTATGACTTCTGGGCTTGTAGCTCCAAAAACAAAAAACTCGCGGAACAGGATGAACTATTTACTTTCGCGGACCTGTTATTCCCAGGTAATGGTCGGCAGATTTCAGCAAAGATGCAGTCTTTCGATTCTGTACATTGAGTCGAGCTGCTCGGAGTGCTAGGCCAGTTGGTACCAACTCGTGGTGCGTGAGTGTCAGTGACACATTATGTAATGACGCGCAGCCGTTCACAGACCTCCTTGTAGGTGGGCGAGGCTATTTTTTCCCCATCGAACTTAGGCCGCCGACTCGGATGGTCACGGTCCGTCGCAAGTCGACGACCACCCTTACTGAACAGGGATCTCGTGTACTGAACTTGACTGAACCTGAACCGTAGTTCCGTTCCCTAGGAGTTGTCACACCCCTCCTTGTCGATTCATAATTGCCCAATCCCACTGTCCCGAAAGTTACTGCAGTCGAGAAGTCGTCAATTAGCACGACAGAAGGGTGGATACGTGCCGAGACCAATACAGTAAACACGAATGGGACCGAGACTCACTATCAGATGGCAAGCAACAGCTTCAAATGCGCTGCCAGTGGTCGCCATCTGACAATGGACCCGCGGACAGATCTACATCCTTGTGCAACGAGGTCGCGACCAGGAGCGACTCGACGACTGCGTTCAGCTCAGGTCCATGCTCCAGTCCCTTGAAACAGGTTTAGGTTTTCTCGGACGATCGATGGCGGTAAAGTTCTAGTGTTTTCCCGGCCCGGCTCGGCCTGAAAGCCGGGGCTTAGGCCCGGCCCACAAGGGCTCGGGGCCTGGAAAATTGCAGGCCAAGCCCCGAGCCCCAATAAGCCCTGTAAGGGGGCTTGGCCCGGCCTGGGCCGGGGCTTGTAAGGGTACCCGCGCGGGTTTACCCACCGGTATGAGTAGGGGGGGAGCACAGCCAGCGAGCGCGCATACACTCGCAGACGGTGATTCTGCGTGTGTACACGCGGGCCCGGCTCATTGGGGCTCGACTCGGCTCGGCTCGGGCTTCAAAGCCTGGCCGGGAAAACAATACGGTAAACTGTTCGGAACACACCTGACCTTGGAACGGCGTACGGAGCACTCACAATTTACTATGGAAGCCCGGATCTCGGTGTCAGTCGGGCCGAGGAGCCGGCGCTTCTTAGATGGCGAGTCCCAGCATGGACCTGTGACTGGCATCGGCGCCATGGTATTAGTGAAGACTTGTCAATTTCGTTGAAGTTAGCGTTGGCAAGCTTACACTTGTTTGTGGCTACACTCAGCATGCCAGAGAATCCTGATACTTGTGGGATACCCGTCCGTATTGTACATCATACGACAATAATCTCAAGGGACGATTTCATATCAACAGCATTCAGCAATCTGCACAATTCATGGTCGTCTCTTGTTTCACTTGCTGGAACTTACCTTGCGACCGCTCTTCGCGGGGGTTGCATATGCTTCCCGCAGTAAAAGCGACCAAGTACAGAAAGCACAGCGTGCGATTTGATCTGGTATCGTTTCTCCTACAGAGGGGTCGGAAACTTGCTCTATTTTAACAATCTCAATAACCGCCGCAGTACCACCTGACCCGATGCTTCCTTTTATGGCCCTCCAGCTGGTCACGCTCATCACCTCGCACTGTTCAGTGTGGGGTAGCAAATATCATCCTCCGGCTATCTGACTCGATGAGTGTATGAAACGCCTAAATTATGCTCTGAGTCTCTGAGTCCCTGACATATGTAGCAGTCAAATAGGACTGCATACAAAGACAACATTCTATATGTATCATGATCTTGGTCGTACGGTTACAATGATCGCAACTATGTGAGGAGAAATAATGTGCGGAAGACCATGCCTGTCGACCGGTGGATGTCAACACCTCAGTCGTTGTCCGTAGGGCAAACGGACTGAGGTAGCAGGATCGAGAAAGCATGTCTATCTAGGAAACTAAACGGATATCGTTGATGACGTATGAACAAAGACGACAAAGAATAAAACAATGAGACGTAAGTGAAAAGTATCGATGAAACCTAAAGAAACAATCTACGAAAAGTTACCGTGACGACGCGAGTTGCTGCGCTCGCGAGTCAAGGTGTAGTAGGACGAGTGTCCCTTGCTCCGGGAGTGAAACAGATGGCATTCACGGATGTGACGCACAAAGTTCTTGCGGTTACGGCTCCGAGTCGCGCAACAACCGGCCCATCTGCAGGTGACTAGTTCAGAATGTCCCATGTCCTTGATGGCGTGATTCTCTTTGAAATGTTCCGGCACATCCTTGCACGAAATCACGGCACCGCAGATCTCTGAAGCATCTTCCTCGCGCCATCCACAGATTGCCTTTGAACACGTCGCTGGGGTCTGCATCACCTGTCATATTTCAATAAGCGCGATCGTAAGATAGCGAGGAATACTCGGAAACGTACGGGGGGGATGTGTGACACGGGGGTGGCGCCACGACCTTCTGTCTCGGGCATTGGGTTTGCTGCGTGGGGGGGTCCACTTGGTGGAACGGTAGACATGAACGGTGTATACCCATCCGCCTGAGCAAGTTTCGATATAAACGGTGGCGAGAGGCACAAGTCTCTGCCTACCGTTTCGAACACTATACCGAATCCACAGTGTTCCGTAATAATGCTTTGCATAGGATCTTGGTTGACCTGTAAACTGCTTTAGAGTCAGAAGACGTGAAAATGTAGCCCAAGACACACGGAAGAAGTCATGAGCCGTGTAAAGCGACGACGGTAGAAAGAGTTACGGAACAGAAGTCCCGAAAAACTCACCGTTACTTATACTTCATGCCCTCCAGGGGTTTTAATGTCATCTTGGCCGTTTGGAAGGCGGCAGCATGATTTGTTGCAATGGAGGTGGAGGGGGTTGGGATGGTCAAACCCCAAATGGATCACGACACCCGGAACATTATTGATCTTTGGGCTAGCAAAGCCACAGCCACTCCATCCAACTGCGCGTGTGCTGCAGTATGTACCAGCTGGAAGATTGAAGAGCCAGCCGACTGGCAGGAGGGTTCTCACTTGGAGGGCCTCCAGTTGACTCAGCGAAGTGGCCACGGAATAAGAATTGGAGGGGTGAAAAATTGACTTGCGGTCACGGGCGTAGTTGGGTAGTCATCAAGTAAAGGGTTTGCGTCTATACCTTTGTCGGTCATCTTAGGCTGCCCTAAAATAGACTTCCGCATAGGTGGGAATGTGTTTTGACGCCCTGGCGCTCTGTTCGTTATTCACAGGATAGCTCACCTCGTTCATCTTGCTAGGTTTCAAATCGTCCAATCAGCAAGAAAGTACCGAGATCGCCAGCCAGTTCCTAGAGTCGGCTGAACGCTGTGGTCCATAGAGAGCGGACAGTGAGAGGAGGTCGCATCGAGAACACATTGTACGTTTCTTCACCGATCAACGGTAGTCTCAGATTTGATACACGCCGCAGCCAGAGCCTGACCGTCCTCGAGAGGAGTCGAAGACATCGCGAAGTCCAAGGCATGTCCTGGCCCGTCCATGAACACCAGAAACCACACGAACCAGTCGTACACCCAACTTCGAACGAGGGAGTTCTCATTTCGTTGTCAGAGAAGTTCGCGATGAACGCGCGATGCAGGGTCCGGGGCGGCAAATCTCGCTCGGTTTTCACCTGCCCCTCAAAGAGCTGATCGAAGGATATCGCGGGATCAGGAACTGGGATGTCCCTTTCAGAACCTGGGAGCCCGGTCAGTTCATCTTATACAATCCATCTGATAAGGTAGATCTAATCGTCAGCGGTCAGCGATTCTCATTTTGAGCGAGGAACTCATCTGGGACGCCCATTTCCGGGGGCATTGAATGGAAACTGGGCCAAGGTTGTTCTCAACGACAGTCAAAGCCAGCCAGTGCCACGGTATTTCCTAGTTCATTTACACAAGGGATATTGTCCATCAAGCTCAGGTATGCTAGTATCATGCCCAGGATTGCGTCAGTTGTAATGGGCATTCATTTGATGGCAGACATTTATCTACCCACTTGGACTCCTGAAGTGAATGCTACTGGTTAACTGGAAGGAAGGGCTGATGCGTGTTACTGCCGCGCGACCTACCTGGTAGCACGAGGGTACTAGACAAGTGCATCCTCCCTAGACCGCGGCCGCAGTTCATTCATATATCCAAACAACGTGACCTAGATCAATTTGCTCGCACCTAATATCGTATCGACTTGTTTGCTTCAAGTTGTTGGTATCATCTTGCGGGTTGAACTTGCTTCAAATTTTCTTACCCCACTTCGCAGTGTGTTTCAGATGATGAAGCGAGTTCGAAAAGTTCTTGACGTGCTCCGACTCCGCTGAGGCTGGCAAATTTTCGTGAGTGACGAGGTTATCGGGGGGTGCAAAACGCAGGCACTATCATGTAGGTCCGACATAATGATCCTGGCCAGACCGAACCCACTGCATTGTATAATAGAGAACGCGATAATTGAAGGACACGTTTCCCCACCAAAGGCGCGAAAAAGACAGGTGTCCTCGGCGAGTCTGAACAGGATGAACTTTGGGGTGCAATCGAAAGTCGTCACACTGACAGGGGAGTTGTGGTCATGGCTCGCGTTGACTTGGACATTCAAGGTATCATTGCTGCCTCCAGCTCAATTGAAATTTCTAGCTACATACATTTACTGTCACAACAGTTCTTCGTCTTTGACGTACGTTACCATGGGCTCTGTCCGACTCACCCCTGAATTTTCTTGACAGTTTGTATAGGAAACCCAGTCTCTCAAGAGGTCTTATCACTTTTACTCCACTTTAACGGTATCATCGGGCCAATATTAGAGAACACAAACTACTAGTAGGGGTCAATGACATGTGCCTTCCTGAGTCTCTTCCATCTTCTGGCCATCGGACATTGCATACAAAGATAATAGTTATGCATAGGGTATAGTATCGCGGTCATACTGTAACCATATACTACATACTATCTTAAAAGGAAGGACGGTGCAGGGAGCGAGCCAAGGTGTAGTAGCATTAGGACGAGTGTCCCTTGTCCCGGGAGTGATTCAGATGGCATTCACGGATGTGACGTGCAAAGTTCTTGCGCTTACCGCTCGCGCAACAACCGCTCCATCTGCAAGTGAACGGTTCAGATGGGCCCATGTCCTTAATAGCATGAATATCTTTGAAATGCACCGGCACATCCTTGCACGAAATCACAACACCGCAGATCTTTGGGGCACCTTCCTCGCGCCATCGACAAATTGCCGCTAAGCACGACGCTGATGAGGTTAACTGCCCTTCTGGGGTCTGCATCACCTGTCACATTTCAATAGGTGCGATCGCAAGGTAGGGAGACGTGTGTCTTACATCTGCAAGCTCTGCAATGGGATCATGGGATTCATCAGCCTATGGAACGTTTCAAAACCAAATAGATAGCAAGGGATACTTGGAAACATACGGGCGGAATGTGTAAAACGACGACAGCGCCACGGCCTTCTGTCCCGTGCGTTGGGTTTGGTGCGTGGGGGGGGCCACTTGGGAGAATGGCAGACATGAGCTGCGGATACACATACGCCGAGGCAGGTTGTGCATCTGCAAGGTGTATCGCCTGTCTCAAATGTTCGATATAAACGGTGACGAGAGGCACAAGTATCTGCCTACCGCTCCGAACTCTATACCGAATTCATAGCATTCCGTGATAACAACGCTTCGCGTAGGATCTTGGTTGACCTGTGAACTGCTTTAGAATCAGAACACGGGAAAATGTAACCCAAGACACACGGAAGAAGTCGATCTGGCAGGATTATCGAGACAGTCGCACACCAGGTTCATTTCACGAGAGAAATCGCACTTGTACGAAGACATGAGCCGTGAAAAGCCACGATGATAGAAAGAGCTGCGGAACAGAAGTCCCGAAAAACTCACCTTATACTACTTTCATGCCCTCCAGGGGCTCTAATGTCATCATGGCCGTTTGGAAGGCGGCAGCGTAATTTGTTGCGATGGAGGGTGGAGGTGGTTGGGATGGCCAAATCCCGAATGATACCTGGATCATTCTTGATCTTTGGGCTAGCAGAGTCACAGCCACTCCACCCAATTGCGCGTGTGCTGCAGTATGCACCAGACTGAAAGATTCCTGACCCAAGCTACCCAGTCATCACGTTGAGGTACCAATTCTGGTTAGAGGTGATCGTTGGCGCGGTAATGGCAAGCAGAGAGAGCCAGCTCCAGGTCCGTTCGGACATGCCTGCTGGACAACTTGGTTGCTCTCCAAAACCCTCCAGGGGCAAGGCAATCAGTAGCTGACAAGATCATCAAGAGATGGCAAGCCGACGGCTCCACCGTTGCCTGGAAGAAGGCAAGGATCGGAAAAGACAATCGACCGGCAGGAGCGTTCTCACCTGGAGTGCCCCAGTTGACTCAGCATAGTAGTTGAGAAATAAGATTTGGAGGGCCCAAAACTTTGTCTCGCTATCACGGGCGTAGCTTTGTACATCACGGAAAGGGTTTGCATCTCTATACCCTTGTCGCTCGTCTTAGGCTGCCCTAAAATAGGCTCTGGCATGGGTGGGAGCGTGGTTTGACGCCCTGTACGTTATTCACAGGATAGCTCACCTCGTTCATCTTGCTAGTTTTCAAATCGTCCAATCAACAAGAGAGCACCGAGATTGCCAGTCAATTACTAGAGTCAGCTGAACGCTGTGGTCCATACGAGAGCAGACAGTGAGAGGAAGTCGCATCGAGAACACATTGTACGTTTCTTCACCGATCAACGGTAGTCTCAGATTTAATACATACCGCAGCCAGAGGTTGACTGTCCCCGAGAGGAATCGATGGCATCGCGAAGTCCAAAGCGTGTCCCGATCCGTCCATGAATACCAGAGACCACACGAACCAATCGTACACCCAATTTCGAACGCGGGAGTTCTCGTCTCGCTGTCAGAGAAGTGCGCGATGGCCACGCGAGGCGGGGCTCAGAGCGGCAAATCTCGCTCGGTTTTCACCTGACCCTCGAAGAGGCTGATTGGAGTATATCGCAGGATCAAATACAGGGATGTCCCTTTCAGAACCTAGGGACCGGTCAGTTCATCCTATACAATTCACTTGATAACGTAGATCTGATCATCAGCGATCAGCAATCCTCATTTAGACGCGAGAAACTCATCTGAAACGCTTACTTCCGGGGGTATTGAGTCGAAACTGGGCCAAGGCTGTTTGCTTGCACCTGACACGACGTGTTTTCTTATTGGTATCATCTTGCTGGTTGAAGCTTCAGATTTTCTTACGCCACTCCGCAGTGTATTTCAGAAGATGAAGTGTGTTCGAATTCTTGGCGTGCTTCGACTCTGTTGGGCATGAAAACAAGTCTTCCTGCTGGCAAAATTTCATGAGTGACGAGGTTATCGGAAGGTATAAAACGCCGATACTGTGTATGCCATGGGACGGAGAATGTCTGCCGTGTTTCTCGTCCAAGAGGAATTCAAAAGTCAGTGCCACCGAACATCTCGGACCGAGCCAGCTGTGACAAAGTTGTCTAATGGGGAACGCGAAAATTGAAGGACACGTTTCCCCATCAAGGACGCGAAAAAGACAAGTGTTCTTGACGACTCTAAACCTGTCTTAACAGAATGGATGGGATATGCAGTTGAAAGTTGTCACACAAGAGTTGTGGTCATGGCTCGCGCTGACATTCAAGGCATCATCTACCTCTAGTTCAACTGAAATTTTTAGCCTAGGCTACGTACATCCACTGTCACAACAGTTCTTCGTCTTGACGTTCGTTGCCATGGACTCTTTCCGACCCACTCCCGAATTTTCTTGACCGTTTGTGTAGGAAACCTAGTTTCTCGAGGTCTTGTCACTCTTCAACGTCGGCTGCCAGCTCTACCATGGCCTTTGTGCCACCCATCCACCCTACTAAAGCAGGTCCGGGACACAGTGCGTGTGTACTCGCTTTGCATTCACCCCTCCTCAACCCCAGCCCAACACCCCTCTGCGTTCCTCACCCAACCCATACTGCATTACTGTCCTCTTCATCTCGCAACTCTTCACGCAGCTCATCTTCATCAGAAGGCTCTTCGCTGCCACAAACACTCTGGATAAACCCACCCTCGACGAACGCTTCTTCAAGTTTGCACGACCGACCCCCCAGTCGCGCAAGTCGTGGCCTGTTAGTTTCAACCAATTATGGCACTCATTGTACTTGCTTTCTCCAAGGTAATGTCAACCTCTCGGATTGTGTCCAATGTACTCACCACCTTCATAGCTGTCTGGACTATTTTTTGGATGCAAGAATGGTTCTGGGCTGCTCTCCTAATACTCACCATCAACACTCTCCTACAGTCGTACACCAGCATCTGTGACCGCCTCTCTCGTCTTCGTCATACCTATACGTGATTATCCACCCTACTTTCCCTTAAAGGCAATCGTGGGTGTTGGGTGTCCCGGCATCATCGACACTGCAGCCAGAGCTGTAGCATGTTCAACGCTCCACGTGTTTATGTTTTATTCACTCGAGCATCGTTAGGGGTGTGTTGGGCCACCTCCGATTGCCATACAGGTTCTTGCAGTCTCCCTGCTCGTCAAATTGGTATGCCCTATCGTTATGTATCCAATGTCTCATCTCTCACTGTACACTAGGCTGATCTTGATGGTGCAACTGGGTTCAGCCCAACTGGTCCAGTTCGCTGCTTGATGTGGTAGCTACATTTATAGCCTGGAAGCTATTTTGGAACTATATTTATCATCCTTGGTATCTACCTTATCTTCCTGACGAGAACATGCTAGTGCAGTGATTACAGCTCGTGTACCATACAGTGTCATACAATGTCGCCGGGACAGGGCACCGCCTTTCTTGTAGGGTAAGTCAAAGGAAATGCATGCACGAAATTCTGGTGCCGTCTGTGATGTAAATGCGCGAGCGAAGTAGCACGTATACATCTATTGGGTTCACGCAAACGTCGATTTCATTGGTCAGCTCATTGCGCGTCCTGGAAAGAGGCTCTTCGTGATGATACATTGGACAGGAAAACTGTAAGTACTTCTCGCGTCGTGAAACTCCAGAAGCTTGATAGGCTTTCTCAACCTCACCCACGATTAAGCTCCAGGTGGCGGTGTTGTATTGCGTCACCAGGTCGACCAAGTTCTTTTCCTGGCGACATTGAAGGATGCCCGGATGGCCTGAGTGCCTTCTAGGATGAGTACGTTTACCGCAAGCGTGGTGATGATGCTCTGGCTCGGAACTGGAATCGGAATCGGACTCTGGAACAGGACAAAGTACTACTTTCGCAGCAACTTGATAACGCGCAGTGTCCTCCAAATTGGGGGCCGCGATAATTCCGGCACAACGAACCCACACTCTAAACCAATAAATATGACAAACGAACAATAAAGAAAACGAACGTACGGGCAGTGTCATCAATAAAATTATCGCGTTTCTTCTGTCGTTGTACGAACAGGAAGTCAAGAAGGGCGAACGAAAAGAGTTTGAGCTCAAGACAGCTAGACCACCTTCCATCTTGTGGCCTCTGAGCAGGAACCCCAGATATTAGTCGGGCCACTACCAGACGTAGCAGGCTCCGCTTCACTGTCCCGGGCGCAGTCTTCCCCGAATCTGCCTGCCTATCTCAAGTGCCCTCTTGCCTTCCAGCCACAGCATCGCTTCTGAGTATTTCGGAAATAAGAGAGATGTTACGATAACTCCTGATTTAGACTTAGGCAGTCATACCTTGGTAAGTCTCTGGAACGATTATTGGCGTTCCATCAACTCCATCGTCTTTGGCAAAGGTGAACCTAAAGTCATTCGTAGTTTCTTCTCGACCTGATTTTACATCAACAACATTTGCTTGAACCTTAACGTGCTGCATTTCCCATGACCGGGGTTTGTGTTAGAACGACGAAAGTAGAGAAAAATATCCACTTACAACCGCAGCAGGCAATTCGCCCTGGGGACTGGTGTTCAGGATCTGGGACTTCAAGCGCAGAATCGAGCCGATGTTCACCGGCTTTCGGAAAGATATGCTATCTAGCGAGAGGAAGGATACATGCGATCTTGTAAAGACACACGAGTTCACAAAACCGAGCTGTATCTCCACGTCAGGGAGTCGTGGAGGTATTTATATCGATTTACCTCATAAGCAAGGCGCATCAAGTATCCTTATTTGAGACGATCAATACGTTGACCAAGGAAAGAAGAGGAGGTATACCTCCAAAGATCTTCTGGTGAATACTTGATCAACTTCAGCTGGGTATCATAACATGAGTATAGTTCCGACTTACTTGCGCTCTTGTGGGAACATGAGCACGGTCTTTTCCAGTTTAGTGTCTCCCATTCGCACTCTATCGCTTTGGAATCCGGAGGTGTCTTCTTGTCCATAAGTCAAAAAGGTCTGATGGAGTTCTGCAGCTTCTTTCGAGCTCGGGGGAACGCGCGAGAGTGATTGGAGTGCTAAGGATCTTCTTCGGTTCTGGGCGCCTTATGTTGGTCTGGTTAGGGCAAGATAAGTTTGACACTAACAGTGGCGACCGACTCTTTCCCATGGAGTAAAGTGCTTGTTCTTCTGCGGTCTTGATGACCAGAGGGTTGACTGGGTGTGCTTTACGCGTGCGCGCATCTCTGCAAACCATCGCAAAGCGACCTGGACGGATGATTGTGTAAATGCGAATATTCCCACTGGGAACCACACACCAAGCATCTGAGTTTCTTCTTCGCCGTTCGGGCCAAGACCTTCCATCTTGACGGCCACCTCCATCGAGCTTGTTCCGGTATAAACGACCTGGCCGCTCAAG
>JBBPMO010000591.1:0-20738 GCA_038090315.1 Xanthoconium stramineum | reverse complement strand
TACTGGGCCTCAAAAAAGCAAGAGATCGTCTCACTCTCAACAACCAAGAGCGAGTATGTTGCCGCAATGCATGCCACAAAAGAGGCATTGTGGCTGCGCTCATTTATTGGAGAAGTTCTCATCTCCCTCGACGAGCCCATCACCCTCTTCTCCGACAATCAGTCCGCCATTGCGCTCGCCAAGGACCATCAGTATCACGTGCGCACCAAGCATATCGACATTCATTTCCATTTCATATGCTGGATAGTCGACGATGGCAAAATTCGACTCGTTTTTTGTCCTACAAACGACATGGCCGCCGACACTCTCACAAAGGCTCTCCCATCGCCGAAAGTCAAACACTTCGCAGTCGAACTTGGACTGCGCACAGATTGAGGGGGAGTGTTGGAATCCCCAATCACGCACACAGCCATGTCGCCATCAGACCGACGAAATCACCGATGCACACATGCTGCACGTCCGTTACATTCCTTGCGTACGTTCTACATTGTACAAGTACATTACCCGCTCCGTGTATTTCATTTTTGTTCTTATCCTGTGTCCGGATCACGAGCAAGATCCTCCTTACTCCTTTTGCCTAGTATTCAGTTCTCTCATATATAAGTTTCCCTTTGCTTAGTTGAACACCTCAGTTCATTGTCTGCACACGACAACTGAGGTGAGTTACATGCATAGATTCCCCTATCCACTCAAGCTAATCTGTACATAGTCTGTCATACTCTCATAGTTGTTGTGACGATTTCCCGCCCCTCTAGAAATCTCTCAACAACAGCTTTGTCTTGCATGCACCACCATTCAAAACATCCTCAGAGATCACCCCCTTTGAGATTGTAGAGTACATGTATTAATATACAGATTTATAACATAGTGGTTACTGTACTGTACCATCAAAGGGACTGAAAATACAAGTACAGGTAAAGTATGGTATGGCCTGTACCCATATGCTTACCATGCAGATACGGCCATAGCTGTATACAGTACGGTTGACAGCCCTAGCCATGCCTTGGAACTAACCAATCACTGATTCCAAGGGCCTTATCACATTGCTTACAGAATTCATTCTGTTTGGCTTACCCCTTTCAACCCAGGTACAATCCAGTTCCAATCATGTCTAAATACAGCAGGATTGGAATGGGGGTTTCATAATTTGCAACAATCATCAATGGGTCCCTTAACAAATAAAGGACAGAAAATATCAATTCCATGTCTATACCACCTCAGCCCACCATAAATCAATTTTAGTGTTGGTGGGACGTTAGCTTAGTTTGGGCGTGTATGCAAACTGGCGAAGATTTCAAACCCAGCATAGGTGGCACGGACCCACCTCGACATTTGTAGCCCAATAGGCCAAATTATTGAGATGCTTGGAGTCTTGAACCATTCACACGGTACCTTTCAGCCCATCACCTGCGAGGTAAACATTCTCAGAGTCAAGCTGTTTTCTCACTTATACATACTCTGGCGGTCTACAGTTCTCGCCGTTGCTCCACCGTTGGAACTTCCCATGGCTAACGCCGTTCCCAGCACCCCGAAATCGAAATCAAGACTTCCGCCTTGTCTAGATACCCAACTGCGTCACCCTCTCACTACACAGTCTCAGTATCTCTCCGGAGACCTCACCGAGGGACGTCGAGCGGTCATCAACGATCTCAAGAAGTATCGCCAGGTCCCCTACGAACAGCTTGTCCGTTCGCGGTTTCACATCCTCCCAGAAGATGGCAAAATAGCAGAAATACACGGGGAGTTGAAAGCCAACGGTCTGATCACCCAGGATGACAAACAATGGTCCGCCTTTGTTAAGAAGCCGTCCGTAAATGAATCCGTGGAAACTAGCGTTTTTAAACCACTTTATCCGATCATCTCAAAGATTTTCGAGCAAGTGCCCGATTCCTCATTCTACTTTGTCATGGCGCCAGCCGAAACGCCCTGCTCGACTCGCCGTAACACGTCCCGCCCCGATGCGTTCATCAGACTCAAAACATCATACCGTCCCGACAAGAAAACACATTGGTTCGACATTGCCGTCCCTTTCGAATTTAAGAAGTCGAACAATGATAGCGACAAGCACGACGTACGTCGCAATTACTTGACTTAGATTAGCCTGACGACCTCCACTGCGTTAGAACGAACGAAAGATAATATGGAGCCTGCACAGCATTATGCGAGAGGATCTGCTTCGCCGCTTTGGCTTGGGAATAACAATCGAGGACACGAACATGAGAATCTGGTGCCATGATCGCGCTCTCCTTTCGGTCTCGGCCCCTGTCGACTTTACTACAGTATGGCGTCTAGTTGCGTTACGTGGTAGTTTTCTGATTGCAATTATCTAGGAAATCGACCGTGTGATCTCTCTCTTTTACTTGATTGCGCAACAGACGAAAGAGGAGCTTGGGTGGGACCCCACTGTCGAGCGCACCCGCAATGAGCAATACGTGTTCACGATTGACTGTAAACGCTACACCACGAAACGCGAGCTTGCTACATTCGGCGCGGATTCGATGGTCGGACGTGGCACCCGGGTATACGAAGCGGAGGATGCGGAGGGGAAAACAGTTGCGATAAAGGATTCGTGGCGAGACTCCAGTCGTGACCATGAGGGCTTGATCCTGAAGAACATTCTTCAGGACATTGAAAGCAAATTAGGCGAAGATGAGTTGACAAAGGCGAAGAAATTTTTCGTTGCAGTCCGGGTTTACGAAGACGTTAAAATCTCTGACAAACTCGATGTAACGCTCAACCCTGGGACGGATGGAATATGGATCGAGATCGACGACGATCGCATCCTCTCCGAAAGACTCCATCTACCCAGCACTGGTCATATACCAGGTTCCGGCTATCTGGCATCCCCGTCCTTGCGGCGTGTACCTTTTCCACCAAAGAATGAGGAGGGGGAAATCCCACCAAGGGTACATACTCGCATAGTTTTCGACGATGTCGGGACCCCTGTCATGGATGTGCATATTCTGCGTGACAGTTTGTCGTGCTTATCTGACGCGCAACAAGGTGAGCGGTTTCGATTACACCCTTTATTCTTGACTTATATGATGAGTAGGCCTGAAATATGTGCACCTGGCCGGCTGGGTACACCGTGATTTCAGTGTCACCAATGTACTGTGGGTTGAAGATAAAGTCGAGTGTGGTCACTTCACTGGCAAGCTGACGGATTTCGAGTACGCGAAGAATGTCCAGTCCGAAATTTCGCACGAAGTTCGAACGGTGAGGCATTATTGAAACTCCTATACCTCGCGCTCACGAATTAGTAGGGAACGATGCATTTTATGGCTATTGAGGTGGAATGCCAGGGCTACCTTTTTCTTCCAGACTCGTATCTTCCTCCGAAGTCAGACACTTCTTCGTTGCCAAACGTTACAACTATAGACATCTCTCCCTCGGTGCCCCTCCCTCCATTTCGTATGAATGCCTTCCATGACCTCGAATCTCTATGGTGGGCTGTTACATGGGTTCTGTTTCGCCATACCGACAAGAAAACACCTACGACACGAGCTCAAGCACAACTGGATTTTTTTAACCAAGCGTTTCCCGGCAAAATTGGTCAAGTATCCCGCCAGCAATTCTTTATCCAGTCTCAGATACTCACGTCAGCCTACGACACCCTCTCGACGACATATGGCGAGAAATCCGACATGTTTTGGCGCCTGGCAACCTTGTTCAAGTACTGGTATAGGAGAGTGGAGCGTGAACACTCCTGCCTCCCCCTGCGCGGGGATCACCTGATGGCGATGCATGAACAAGTATCGCTGGCTTTCTATACAGTTCTGACAAACTTGGATGGGTCATGCATACAATTACTACCTCTACATGACCTACCGAGACCGGAGAAGAGGAATGTCGATGATTCACCCTGCAGTCCGACGAGAAAGAGGGCTAAATGAGCCGCAACAGTGCCTGCCTAGGTTTTACTTCATATGTACCGCCTACTCGCGTCTTGCACGTACATTGCCTCTATTCCAGTTTCCTCTCCAAGATCGTTCATGTTGAACTTCGAAAGAAGACCGGCACCCGACGTGTGACTCCCCGAGTCTCTATTTCGCAGTTGTCTCGTAGCATTTCACATAAATTAGATATCCACCTGCCCCTCAGGCTCATGAAAACACTGCCGGATTTGTGAAGATGCGCTCCGCGCAAGGGTAGAACTTGACCGAGATCACGTTGTACTCGTGTCTGAGCGGTTCGATGTTAGGCCGTCTCTCGCCCGTAGATGTGTCCCACACGCCTCTCATCCAGTCGTCTGTGTTACGACCCAGCTAGAGTCTGACGAGACATCAATAGCGCGCACTCCACCCATAGAATGACAAACAGCCTCATCTTTCTCCAGATCCTAGATCAAGAAACCATCAGTCGCACTGGCGACGACCCAGCGCCCACCCTTGGACGTTGCGACAGCGAAGATGCCAGTGCTCAGCTCAGGTGGTTCCCCTGCCGGATGTGTTGGAATTCATCCATATATGGTATTTACTGATTACATAAGCCACATTTACATCGCATAGTGACTACATCGCCGCTATGGCTTCCTTCATCTGCGAAAAAAAGGTAAGTATGTTACAAGTCAGATTGCACGCCTACCACAGTGCCCGTTAAGTCCCAGGCGCGTCGTCCCTCGACGTACCCTCATCATCAGCCGCTACGCCCGCTAAAAAAAAGGTAAGTCGGTCACTCATCTCGGAGGTTGTTGCTCACCACACCGCGCAGGCACATCGTTCCACCGTCGTCGGCCGCTCACGGACGAGGCAAGGACGGTCAGCGAGGACCGACGAGGAGGAAGCAGCCCCCACCGAACGACGACGGCGACGAGGCCTCCGCAGGACAAATGGCCCGCGGACGACGACGACGACGACGATGTGGGGGGTGGCTGACGACGATAGCGATGACAACGGTGGAAGACAGACGACTGGCCCCCACCGGACAATGACGGCGACGCGGCCTTTGCAGGGCAAGTGGCCCGCAGACGACGACGTGGGGGGTGGCCGACGACGATAACGATGACAACGGTGGGGGACAGACGACGTGACCCCCACCGGACAACGACGGCGACGAAGCCTTTGCAGGGCAAGTGGCCCGCGGACGACGACGACGACGATGTGGGGGACGGAAGACGAGGCCCACCAGATAACAACGACGATGTCGCCTCCGCAGGACAAACGGCCCGTGGACGACGATGACGATGTGGGGGACGGATGACAAGGCCTCTACCCAACGACGACGGGGACGAGGCCTCTGCAGGACAAATGTCCCGCGGATGACGACGACGACAGCGGTGTGGGGGACGGACGACGAGGCAGGAAAAACAGCCCGCGGACGACGACGACGAGGTCCCCACCCAACATAATCTACTACGTTCACAGCGTATTAGATACACTCAATATAACTTTATTTTATTTTATTACATCTGTTTGATTTATGGAAGGCCTACTATTACTAATTCTATAGGTTTTTAGCCCTATCCAATAGCTCGGGTATTGTGTGTGAGAATCTGGAGCTTCGGCTAAAATGAAGGACTGGCTTGCCGATGGACGACGACGATACTGTCCTCGCCCTCATCCTTGCATGCCCAACTATGCAAGGACGGCGACGCAACGATGACGCCCTCACGTGTTCACGTCCATGCCTTCGCGCGACCACAACGCTCGTCGGGTAACCCATGGATACGGGTCAACACTTCGTGTATATTTCGCTTATCCAAGATACCCGCCCCAAGTTGATACACGTGTCGGTTCAACCTCCTCCGCTGCCAGAAGTATAGTAAAGCAGTAGACTTATTCATGATATTCGAATGGAAAATGGTGCGGGAGGAGGGGGGGTCTACCGAAATGGTCGAAGAAAGTCTGTACATAGAACTGGCAAGCCCGAGACGTTACTTCGTAGAACTGAACCAGCTTCGATTGCGCCCCGACGTCACCAGAAGGTAAATCAGAAAACGAGGGATGGGCATTTGGCCATGTGGAAAGGAGGAGGCAGAATGTACGCAGGACGCGGATGTTGTCAGGAAAAGAATCAGTCAAGCCGAGGTCACCAGCCTGAGTTGGTAAAGGCTCTGACCACAACACCAGCCCCGAACTCCCCGGAAACATGGCACAAATAAAACTCGAGCGTTCTCTGCTGCTTATGGCCCATTGTTGAGGGTTCAAGATCTTGTCCAGGGCACACAGTTCGTAACGAAACCCAATCTCGTAGACTTCCCAGAGGATTGCTCGGACGAGACGGGGAGGAGGATTGGAGAGTGAGTCGATGGGGATGCACTTGCCCCGCCACTCGACCCTCTGGGAAGGACCAGAACTGGAGATCTGCGTCAAGGACGCCACATCCTCCCCAAGGATCCCCAGTGCTGCCAATTTACGACTCTTGGCCGTCTTATTCCCTTGACCGCTTTCGGGGGCTGTCTGAAGTTCAACCTTGGACGGGAGACTGTTGAGGATGTCCCTCCACAGCTGAGGGGAAGGGAATTGCGCTGGAGGGTTGTGCTCGAGGCGGCTGATCCAGAGTGGGCGAATTGTAAGCCAATTGGTTAAAAAAAGCTGGCGGCGTTCAGAAGTCTGTCCCGAGATGATAATTGCGGGTTCAGGGACTCGATAACCGGTGTCTGCAAGGCCCTTCTTCACTCTGCTCGGGTCTTTGTCAATGCGCTTCACTGCAATTTCCCAAATATCGAAAGGGAGCGACATCTCCTCCACGCGCAACTCTTCCCATTTGTTACGGCCCCCTGCTTGCCGACCTGGCAGGGTCGTCAGCCGGCTAGTAGGCAATGCTTGGATCATTCTACTTACCCTTGCCCGATTGCAAGCGAGCTTTCTGAGCGGCCTTCCTTGCCTGCGCTTGAGTTGGTATCTTGCCCACTTGGGAGGGTGTTTGAGAGAGGGGCTCTGAGTTTGCACTTGGATCTGAAGTCCCCATGTAGTGACGACGGTTGTGAAAATGGCGTTTAAAAGTGTTTGCACCACGATAGAGACAGTCGAAGGGTCGAGCGGGTTGACCCTGCACGGAGTACATGGCTCGAATAATGTCGTCGGGAAACGTAAATTTGACTGGCTTCTCGATGATGGTGCGATGCGTGATGGTGACATGGTGCCGGACCAGCCATACCGGCACGCTAGCATAGAAGAGCTCGTGGCAGGTCTTGGTGTCAGCGGTAAAACACCCCATCCAATCTGCGCGAACGGGCCGTGGGGATGTGGGGGGATTGGCAATGTGAGGGAGGACTTCTTGCACGTAATCGAGGAATGCAATAATGTCGAGAAAGTATCGCTGAGCCTGAGCGACAAACAAGGTCAGGTCACGGAACGTGATGGGATGATTCAGCAGGATCATGATGTCGTGGTCGAGCGACTGAAGCATTTTGTTGACGACGTCTTGCTTGTTTCCGTGAGTCTTTCGCCATTCGGCATATCGTCCTGCGGCGATCTGGCGTAACGAGGCGACGCCCAGTGCCTTGTCTTCTTTGAGTTTGCCAACGAGGAAGGGCGAGGTGGGGATAGATTCGAAATCGTCCAAGGTGGGCCGGTACCACGCCCAGGAAAGGGGATCGGGGGAAAGATGGTACTCGCGACGACGTACACAGATTGCGAATTCGTATTCCTTGCAGTAGAGCTGAGGCCACTGGAAGCAGTCGGCGTACCCAAACCGGCCATCCGCTCGGGCGCGGATTTCCTCTTCACCAATATGCGGTTCGGGGACGAAAGACATGTTCGGAGATGTGTAAACATTGAAGCCATCGTTCTGGCACGCAATGACCTTGGCATCAAGGAAGGTGAAGGTGGCTTATCGATGTGTGAGTTTGAGTTGAGGTTGAAGATGAAGTATAGGTGATACTCACTGTCGTCGTGTCGGCTTTGTGGAGTGTACCTTGACAATGCGGAGGTCATGGCGAACGATCAGATTTAGACGATGGGATGGGGGTGCTTCAAAGGGGGGACTTCAATTCCACTATCGGACGCAAAGTCTGATTGCAGGGGGAACCGACCAGCATAAAATCAGCTCCAACGGGGATCCGTGGAGTAGTCACAAGAGTAGTGGGAACGGGATTGGAGCTGTCCGCAGGAATACAGTAGTGGGATCGCGTAACAATAGTGGGATTAGGATTTTGTTTGACGTTGGCCTCGGCGTGGCAGTGTGTAAACCTAGTCACGTGCACGCTAGGATATCTACGCGACATCTCGTAGATATACAGTAGTTGTCCACGTACCGCGTAGCCGCCCCAACAGAGCTCGGTCCAGTTCGCTCGTGCCTGCTCGTTAGTGTTCCCGCCGTTGGCCACGGCAGGCTTCCACTTTTTTTTGAACTGGACCACTTTTTTTAAAACTTCAACCGTCCTCTTTTGTCTCGTCATCATCGAGTCGCATCAGCTCTCGTCCTGGATTCGAACACGCCGGCCTCGTCACGCCCGCTACGCTCAAATTCACGGATTCCCCAACGTGTCCACGAATTTCCTTATCCGTCTGCGCAGCCTCGTCGACGCACGCCGATTCCGACCATGGCTCGAGACTTGCCGCTGCATTTCTCGCAGTCAAAATCTGCTGAAGCATCCGAACCCGCAGGAGATGCTGTCGCCGGACCTGCGTCAAATCACGCCGCGCCAGACTCCGGGAAACAGCCACAGACACACGTGCCCCAACGTACCGCCAAGATGTCTCAGTTCGAGATGCCGACTTTCTCTGGCCCTCTCGAACCCGCCGCGATCAACGCTTGGCTCGGACGTTGTGATGACGCGTTTTTCGCATGGTCAGCGTTCAACGACGCAACCGTCATATCCCCACAGCTCTGAATCGTCCTGGCTGGCATGAAACTTGAAGAAACCTCTACAAGTACTTGGTGGAGCGAGAATCGAGACACTCAAGTTTCTTCCGTCTTGGGACCTTTTCACAGCTCGCTTCAAGGACCGTATCATCCCATCTGGTTGGCGCCTCGATGCCATTGCAAAGTTTTACTCGATCTCTCAAGAAATAAAGACTTTCAAGATTTTGTGACGCAACTCCAGGCCGCGCAAAATACCCTTGCGTCCGCTGGTGCCGGTTACGCTATTTCCGAATCGGTTTTCAAGAACCACCTCATGTTCTCGAGCCCGGGTCTTCAGTTTCGTGGCATTGCCATCGTTGGTATACGAAAGCACCAAGGCTGACGCGCTTATCGATCTCATGTCGACGACTTGGGCTGGCCTCGTCGCTGAGGGTCCCGTGAAGGTTTCTGCTTCTGTTCCCACGAAACAGCTTGTTGACACTCCTAGATCACTACCTGTCTCGACGTCTCCTTCAACCGACTACTCCTTGCCGGATCTCTCATACGCCGAACGTGAGAAGCTCCGCGCTGCCGGTGGTTGTTACCACTGTCGTCTCAAGCCTGTTGACCCTGGTTAGAAAGACCATCAAGCCCGTACCTGTCCCGGTGATTCCAAGCGTGGCATCCCCCCTCGCAGTAGTCGCTCTGCTGCCACTCCTGTTCACTCCGTGGCATCGATCATGTCCTATCCAGCAGACGTCTCTGAAAGCCATGTACCCACAGGCCCTTCCGCCGCTGATGACAGCGAGACCGTTGCTGTTGTCATGCCAGCGCCCAATTTCCGGGCGCTTCTGTGGTCGGATTTCGACGACGATAGTGACTGGGATGGCCCGGATGATGACGATGATTAATGTTTTTGTTTTCTAGATTTTATTTTGTTTTCTGGCCCCCGATAATGGTTCGCGTTCGTAATAATCTTTCCTATTCGTACACCCGTGGTTCTTAACTGATCCCTTGTTTGCGCATCTGTTCTGATTCACGTTCCTTTTGTCCGTTTGATTTTTCATCCTTCTTCGTGGAATTGTTGATGATGATAAGTTGACCGGAGGTCCGTGCGATCTTGTTGTAAGCAGGCGGCGGAGGTGGAGAGGCGGTGAATATATGCGCGTCGAGCGCATGATATGAGTATTGATATGCAGGAAAATCACAGAAGAATGTCGTCCGTCCACCCATTTGTACGAGCACAAAATTTCGAGCACGTTTGCACAGGAAAATGTAAGCAATGTATATTCGCTGCATGATGTGGGGGGGACCAGATCAACGATAAGAATGAGGCACAGAACGTATGAGCGTCGAATAAAAACCTCTGGACAGATGTACAAACAACGATCAATAAAAGCGACGTATGAGCGATGGATCACCTGACAAGTTACAGAAGTGCTATCCTGACTAATAATCGATCTCTGCCTCTCAACCCTCTCAACCCTCTCAACCACCCCTCTCAACGATAGTACTCCTTTCTACCTTCTCCTCATGCCCACGATCCATCGGCCCGCCCTTCCCCGTCGCTCTAGCACTCACTGGTCGCTCTCCAAGTCAGACCACCCACCTAGAGTTGGCTTTGTGCCGCTCGTCTCCCTCTGCGGTTAGACTCTGCGTCGCCCAGAGGACGCTTTTGGACTTTGCGTCCATGGGGTCGCCCCGTCGCCACCTTGCATCACGCGACATTGGGGTTGAAGACCCCTTGAAGCATGTTCCCATTCACTATCTTCGGACTCTGGTTTATCGTGGCGGTATGTGTCATCCCTGCCTGACGTACGCTAATCCTCGCTCTTTGAAGGTCTCCGCTTCCGCTACCTTTCTGCGGCCTCCTCACTATTACCACTGCTGGAGACGTCCTTCCATCAACCACCTAGTTTATCACAATCTTTGGAATCGTCTCGTTGCAAGCGTGGTGGAAACTGGATTCTCAAGGACAGCAGGCCGTCTTCAGTGATGCCGCCGGGCTGTAACACCATCGTCCATCATGTGCGTCAGTTTTAAGGAACAAGGAACGCACTGTAACTTCCCTCAGGACAAGGAAAGTGCGGGACGTGATACCCAATCTACGTTCTCTCAAAACACATGTACCGTCTGGAAGAACTTGAGGAGATTGGGCAGTTATGACGATCTGTTTCACCCATTTCTTGAGAAAACAATGGCCACGTCGTTTTTGGCTTTACCAGGGAGTCACATAGGGCGGATGTTTGTCTCAATATTGAAGTGTAGATTTGTACGGATCGTGTTGCTGTCAGAGTCGGCCAGTTCTCCGATATGGGTAGGCGTCTTTGATCGCTAGACGAACGAAATGCACTGAACTCGTCGTTGCAGCCCTTGGTATTTTCATTGACGTAGCCATCGCTGGTGGTAAGAATGGCCTGGGATGGGGTAATCGAGAAGGATGTTGGTGTCTGTCAGTGTTATGTACAAACCATGGCGCTCGCGTGTTGACCCCCCGAAAAAAAGAAACACCGCCGAATTTTGTCAAGTTCAAATGCTTGTCGCACATCGAGCTGAAATCAATACAATGACTCAATGCTTTCGTCCACGCAGTGGGTATGATATTTCGCTGAGGCAATTATTTTTGTGGGGTGGGTTTTGCCTCGGAATGCTCGCCGCCTATTGTCTTACTCGATGGCAAAACAGGCACAAAGCTTCTTGGAAAAACTGTGGAAATTGGTCGTAGTTTCTCAACGTCCTTTCCACACACTCCCTGCATCCGAGCCCTAGTCATCACTTCGAATTCATTTTCGTTCTCCCCCCACTTCCAAGCACTCCATGGATATCGTCCACCCTTTAGAAGCTCATCCCCGGGAAGAACCCATGGCTACGAGCCTGCTGGAGTTCAACAATGCCTTTATCGATCTAGACGCCCAGGGAGCCCAGGAGAATGACCCAGCCCTTCGAGCCCTTGCACAGAAAAACCTTTTGACGCTAGGCTTAATGGGCTTCCATGAACCGTTGCTGAGGCGGATTATTATCGAGCCTCTACGTGACCGCCTACGCCGGCCGTACGAGCTGGACATTTGCCGGGATTACGACAGTTTGATTTCTTTTACGGATGAGCTCCCCGTCCTTCAGGACCTCTACATATACCGCGTATTTCACTCAACGATGACGCTTACGAAAAGCTTGCATGTCAAGGTGCGCATGTACACAGAGGCAGAACGCGTAAGCATCAAGCAATGTTGATGAGATTGTGCTCGACTTACCAAGTCTTCGTCTTTGGCAGCCTCCCCAGCTTGTATCTCCTCATAAAGTTCCAAATGTCTGCATTGCACAAATCGGAATGCGTCACTCCGTTCGCCTCTTTTTCCCCGCCTTAATGCAGGCCGCCGAAGGTCGCGCAGACCTGACTGAAGATCAAAAAGCAGCCGTATACGACCAGGGATTATATCCCGCCATCTGTCGTCTCGCCCCCGAACTGGCTACCAACTGGTCCCCAACATACGCTACAGCCAAACTACGAGCTCGCAATCACAACGGCACGTACCAAACAGGAACGCATCCGTTTCCTGGAGACGCCGCTCATCGCTTGGGATATACGGTCAAACGCTACCTTCAGGCCGCACTTCCTTGGGCTGATGGATGCATGTGGATGGTCCAAATTCAGGGGGTGAAGGAAGTACACACACACGCTCCCAACAACGAGGCTGAAAGATCTTCGTCCTTCTCCTTGCTCGTAGACGGTCTCATGCGAAGGCTCATTCTTGAAGGACAATCCTGGGTTGACGTGGGACTGCAGATCTCGGAGGCGAATCATGTGCTCCAGTGGCGCACTGACGCACATCACTTTTTGGCGATGGTTTCCGGTGGCCTCACAGAGAACGTAGCAACCCGTGTATGCACACCGCCTTCCCGTTCCTACTTTCGCGACTACGTGGCCGGCCTGGTGGACTTGTCAGGTTTCCGTGCGACACTCAACCCCAACAGCTCAAATTTCCACATCGCCTACATTCAGGCTTACACCACCGACAAATCTCTCATTGCCCACTTGGAGGCTGGCAGACACGGACTCTTCATGCGGGGTCGAGATGCCCTCCATGGAGATGGTGATAACCACACACCCGCCTATTGTAATAGGATGATGGAGATCTATCGGGCTGGCATACGCCATACAACTGCTGCTCGACTGGAGGCAAGAGTCCCTGCGCGCGCAGCCGTCAACACGATGTTAGGATTTCCTCAAGAGTTGTTGGAACGCACATTGTGCCGATTCTCTACTGTGGACTGGTGGTACGTGAAGAACTCCATGCATGCTCAGCCCGATGGAACTCATATGGTACACAAGGCAGTGGCGACAGATTCGTATGATGTGCATCGCGGAGACGCTTGCACTGCAAAACAGCGTCCATCCTTCACTCCGGTACATGAAGGAGACGCTTAACCTGACTGCTGCATTGGTTTGGCTGGCGAATGGACTGAACTCCCGCCCTGACGATGATCAGTACGCCCGAGACATCATGATCACCTCATGTCTCACTTCACGCGATCGTGATCATGGGACCTTCTTGATTCACCCACCTGCCCAAGGTGGACCTGGAAACTTACCTGTTGTACGGCAGGGTGCAATCTTCCTTCGTAGAATAGTCTTTCCACCCACTTCCGGTGTGCCCCGCTTTTCATATGGAATGGAGCTCAACGACGCCACTTGGATCCATCTCTTTGGCAAGACGTGCGAGCAATTACGCTTGCAAGCGTTACCTCCACCATTCATTTCTCGTCGACGACTTCTGGAAGCAGGGCGCATCCCGACACAAAAACGCATGTCACGTCCACATAGGACCCAAATTGACGCCCCGTTGCCGGAATTCGCCAATCTTCAGTTTCGGCTTCCTCCCGTTCCCCAGGATGTCGCAGAGGATCTACCGTATGAGGAGCAAGTG
The DNA here is from genome assembly GCA_038090315.1 of Xanthoconium stramineum. NCBI lineage: Eukaryota > Fungi > Basidiomycota > Agaricomycetes > Boletales > Boletaceae > Xanthoconium > Xanthoconium stramineum. Next base: position 7,086 of record JBBPMO010000591.1, on the reverse strand, counting down.
GAATATTTTGGGGACGCAGCCCAGGACGTCCCAGTGACGTTGACTCGCCTCTGGCAACAATTCCTCTCAGACCTTTTGCAAAAATGTGGTAATCTACGTGGCGCGAGGACCAACGCCTCCCATTGCCGTCTTTCCATGCAAGAAAGACAGTGTATCACGCAGGAGGCCCTCACCAACATCGATTTGTCCACAGTATTCCACCGAGTTCAGTACCGCACCTCCACTAGAAAGGAGTGGGCCGACGCCTTCGAGCATTACTTCAGTCCATTAGACGGAAAAGTCCCCATTCAGCCGCAGAACTTTCCGAACATGATGTACTGGAGACGCTGGGCGGAACTGAAAGGATTGGCCCCCGACGAGGTTGGGCATATGAGGCGACAGTTACGTCTCCTGTTCGACCAGCTCCTCTGGGTTCCTCAGGCAGCTTCGGATCGGGTGTGGATGTATCAAAAGGATGATCGCTTTGACATATTTCCACAAGGTTGTACCTCAAATGCTCCTCAGATACTGATGAATCCATCATCCGGTCAACCCCAGTGGACCGTTATTGGTGAAGACGACGATATGATGGATGTGATACCACAACCGAGAGTTAGAGGGCCGGTGGCTATACCTTACGCACATCTTCGACAAGAGGAAGAAGAAGGAAGTTCGGACTAATTACTTGTACACACGTATGCTCACGCTTTTATTGACATCATGATGTACTACGACGTTCGACTCTGAGCTCCATATTCAAATCCAAGTGGAAACCGTGTTTATCTAAGATCATCAGCGCGATCACGCGTATTTCGTGAAGGGGTGCATGAACGTGAGGAAAGCCGGGAGGATGGACGAGACGACTCGAGATCGACTCGAACTCTGAATCCGGCGATGAGAGCCCAACGCCCTCTATCGCCCGCGCCCGCGCTGATCACTGGAGAGGTTCATTGGGGAGAGGGGTCCTCTGAAGGAGTAGGATACCATGGCGTAGTTGACGCACGCCGTGGCCCGGGCCATGGTCCATATTTCTTTTCTCACGCCGACTCTCGTCACGCCATCACTGCGGCCTTACTCAAGAATGCACAGCGTCCACTGCTGTTGAGGTGCACGTTGTCGACGATAGCGAGCACGCTGTGTCGATGAGCACCCGGTGAGTACGTCAATTACCTCTATCAGGTGCTCGTTTACATAACTCGTCTGACCCCAGTCTTCTCTCAACTCATTCGCCTGCGTTCGAACCTTATCGCTCACCGGCTTGTCGCTACGGGAACCTCCTTGTTCCGACTCTCGCCATTCGCCAAACCCTGTCTGAAACCCCGTCTTTTTGTCTTTTGCGTGCGCCATGACCGATGAGGGTATAACAATTTATTTTCCGTTTCCATGCTAACGTCGGTATTCTAACGTCGGTATTGGCTGTCGAAGGTGACACCGATGCTACCCCCGGCGCTGCAATCCTTGGCCGCTCAAGCGGACCGTCCAGGCCCGTAGATAGCGAACGTGTATATTCAGGTCAGCCCGGCTCCTTAGCGTTGTCGGCTTCGTCCCTCACCTGGCATCGCAGATCCCACTCCCAGGATTGTCTCCGCCTCGTCGTCACTCGGCCTCAATCTATGCAGAAGGAGGATGAACTCCGGGACGCCCCCCTTGTCTCCGTGAACAAGCGAGATCTTCCCAATGTTGACGATAAGCTTGGCCTCCAAGCCCATAGACAGCGAACATGATATATTCAGTTTTGTCTGACTCCTCGTCGTTATCGGCTTTGCCAGTCACCTCCTGGCATTAAAGACTTCCCTATGACGAGTGGGAGGAGGGTGTCCTAACGAACCCTAGAGATCAGGAAAACGCACCTTGAGTCGCTGTAGCAACCGTCGAGCAGGACTTGTTGGAATTATTTACAAGATCTAAGGGTGACCAAGGTGCGATATAACCTGTAAGCCGTCGTTTGTCGAACGCGATCGTGCATGATGGTGATGCTTGGTTTGATCAGGAACATTTCGCCTGTTGATCGGTTCTACCAGTCGGCGAACGATTTCCAGGTGGGGTGACCATGGCCGCCTGTCTCGTCTGGCTTGAACAATCGGTGGGGTCAGGTACAGTCCTTCTATCCAATCGATATCACACTGGCTAAACGAGTTATCCCCAGTTCCGTTTGTTCACGGGGTTATCCGTCAATCCCTCCGTGTCCTGCAAGGCGGGCACGATGAAGTATGCTTGCGCGGAAACCCCCGATCTCGACAAAGATAATCCTGCAATGGGATGCTGCCATCGCAACCATCGAAACGCCAGCGGTCAGGCGTGGCCCTAGATGTCGACGAGGAGAGCAACCCCCACAAACTGGACGAAAAGGTCAGAGAAGAAAAAATCTCTATTTTCCTCAGCGGTCCAGAGAAGCCGGTCTGCATCTTCCTGTCTTCTTACACTCACATGGTATGTAACATTCTTGAGGGATGCGTGTTACGATGTTTGATTTTTTGTTTCTTCTCCGTTGGGTCAAGGACTGAACGTAATTTGACTCGTACTCCCCGTCTCATCTCATTCTTCCTCGCTTTTGTCGTGCGGAACGGTGTTCTCCCGGAACTCGTATATCAGCGCAGCTTGAAGCGCGCCCTCGGTGCGATCAAATGGGCTGGGATCGTCCCGGCTTCGTCGCCAGGCTTTAATGCATGTCGAAGTAGGATGAACTTTGGGATGCCCTTCTTGTCCTCGCTGTCATGGCGCCTCACTCGGAAAGCGCCCCCGTCCGCCAACCCAAGAGCCAAAGTTCACGGTGGCATACAGGGCGTTGGTCGTCGCCGCCGTGTTCGATCCGCCGGTGGTCCTCACAACCCTTGCTACACCGTCGCCCACGCCAAGCACAAGAGCTCACTGAAGCAACAGTCCCCCTCCCCCCGGATCACCGTGCGCCTTCCTTCCGCCCCTGATGCAGTGCTTGTGGCGGACATGTCCTCTGCTGGCCACACGTCCCCCCATGACCCTTCCGAGATACTTGTCTCGCCCGTCTTTCCAGTAAACTGCCTCTGCTACATCCGCGAAGGCCTCCAGTGCCTCGGGCCCGAGTGATTCAGCGTCGTCGGCTTCACTGCCCTCCTCCTGGCACCGAAGATTTCCCTCCCAAGATCATCTCTTCCCCATCATCACCAGGCGTTGTAGTTAGGTATGATGGTATTATAGATCGCCATGTTACAACTATAACATTTTATAGATCTCAACATTGCCCTCGCTGCCCCTACCAATGCCCCAGTGAGCATAGCATCCCTGTCACCCAGACGGAGTGCGCAATAGCCACGGAGGAGTGTTGGTGGAGAAGTACTAGTGGGTGGATTCTCAGCCTTGATGCGCCCGAGGTCCTGTGTGACTCGGACCATCCACTACTTATTCCCCGTGCCCAGACTCTTTCCTCTCTGCTGCCATAATGTGTCGTAATGGTAACAGGGCACACAACGCTCAGGTCATTGCCCAAGCAGAGTTCGTCAATCCCATCACTTCCGGGGTCGTTGCTGATCACCGCGTCGTTTCTACAGCGCTTCCGAATCACTCATCCTCCGTAGCACGTTTCACACTGGTCCCGTCCGCGAGCTCGACTTCAACCCGATACAAACCAATCTTCTGTCTTCTGGTGCAGTCGGCGGCGAGGTCAGTACCAAGTGCTTTCACGTTAACGTCATCATATCACTTTCGCGTAACTTCATCTGACCACGCGCTTGTACGCACAACAGGTTTACATGTGGGATCAACGATCCCTCAAAACTCTGCTCTCCTACATCTCGCAATCGCAGCTCGCAGCTCGATGAGATCACGTCTATCGCTTGGAACCAACAGGTGCAAGACGTCCTTACTGGTGCAAGCAGTTTCAGGTACTCGGTCGTATAGGATCTTCGTGGAAAATGCGAGGTCGTTGCCCGGTGAAGTACTCTAGGCGGCACCGTTGGAAGCAGGATGGCTGTCGAGGGCGGAGGGGCATGAGTGCTATTGCATGGTATCCAGATAATGTAAGGATTAGTCATTTTGTCGGACGTTTCCGCTGATCGCGTCATGCAGGTTACATGGCTTGTCACAGCCTCTGAGGACGACATGTCCCCGATCATCATGGTTTGGGATCTTCGCAGCGCTCGTGTGCCAGAGAAGGTGAGTTGGCATTCATGGACTTGTTCTGGAGCCTGTTGCTGATTGATACACGAAGGTCCTCACTGGGCATGAGAAGGGTATGCGTTCACTATCCTGATGTAAACAGGACGCGGACTTGTTGCCGTCTTGTAGTGAAGACAATCGCGCTTTGTGCTGGAACCCACGATCTTCGGAAACCATTGGCGAGGTGCGTGCATCTACAGCGTTCTTTCCCGTCACTTATTGACGTCCGTCCCGCCTTATTTCACCCCACCCCGTGCACGCGACCTTATTGGTGGCGCTACGACTATACTATATCCGCACAATAGCTCCCTTCGACAGACAACCGAGCGTTCCAAGTAGAATGGTACCCATGCAACTCCGACCTCCTTGCTACAGCTTTCGTCTCTGGTACCATTGATATTTACTCCCTGCAATCCACTAATGCTTTCCCCTCTTCCATCCCAGTTACTCCCGGACCCTCCGGCGCCGAGTTCTTTGACGGTCCTCTCAGGTGCACAGACATGATGTCGCAAAAAAACTATTTCTATTGACAATGCCTTATCAGGCATTGCAAGTTAAAATATGCTGGTAGTGTTACAACTTATGATACACAAACAGTATCAGCATCTCCGTAAACGAGATTCCCTTGCTTTGATAGTACATCACGTTCGCCTTGTGGTAGATCCGCAGATAGTCTGTGCGTCGTTCCCAGATCTTCTCAGAATCCATCTTGTTGAGTAACCTGTTCAACTCGCAAAGGCAAACTTGTCCCGTATTCTCATTTCGACAGTCTGCTCAAAGGGACGCTATAGAAAATTGGGATGGATGAATGCGAACGTCAAAGACCCCATCAAGTTTCTGTACGCAAGTTGAGCGGTTGGTCACAAGATGATTCAGGGACGACGTACATTGAGGAACAGAATAAGGTTTTGCCGCTCCAACAGACGGGCATTTGGGTCCGAGAACTGAACCCAGGCTTTTTTCAACGCACGTGTCTCATGCTGCGTGATGGACCTCAAAACACCACTGGCAGACTGGAAAACATACGAAAAGCTGTCTACGGCCATACCAGTGAACATGTTGACGAAGACGAACTGGGTAAAAAAGGTCAGCCGTGCAAGAGGTGGTGGGTGCACTCACCATGCTCAGCAAGTTCCTAGCGATGAACAGCGTGAATGCCCAAACAGTATTACTACAGCCCGTTTGAAAGATACCATCAGATACCTCCGTGCAACGCGGGTATGAGGGAGCGCTGCATAAGATTATGAGCATGGATTGGGATCACGCTGACACGAACAGCTTACTCATCGTGCATAAACTGATTCCACCCCTCCCTATCATGAATGAGCTCGAAGATGTTGTGCTATTATCGACACAACCACTCACCCAGTACTCGCGGACACCAACATAAGGAATGCTGATGCCATAGTCTAGTAATTTTGATAGGCAATCTCAGCAGAGTACCACTTGGTCAGTCCGAACACAGCATGATCACAAAAAACAAAAAGGTCAACCACAGACCAAGCGAATTCAGAATCACGGGAAGGCTGGCACTGTAATAGGCCCATCGTAAGAGGAAGACGAGGACGCTAAGCAATGGACACTTACATGCCGGTCTTGAAGTGCTGGTTCAGAGTGGCTAGCCGCTGAACAAGCTTGAATGTCATGCTGATCAAGAACAACTTCTACAGGAGTTGAGTGGAGAAATCCTCGGGGTAGAGGTGTGCAAAGAGGGTAGTCATGAAACTCCCGGACGCCACAAGGACGTCAAACAGGTCCCAGCCGTTGGCGCAGAAAGCACGCCACCCCAGTTCATACAATTGGATGGTCGTATCCACCACATAAAGGAAAGAGGTGATGAGCGAAAATACACCTAAGTGACCGTCCTCAGTAACGCACGAGGGTGACGAATGGATGGATTGCTTACTGTGCCAGTTGTCAGCGGTATCTGCCAACAATGCTTGAGTCCTACGTCAACGCCATTAGTAATACGCGCCAGCAGATCGATGACAAAAAGAACAAACATTAAAACTAATATCTGAGCCACAAAGACCAAGGTCATTACCCTCCAGAACCCGTGCTTGTGAATCGCGCGATCATGTCACCAAGCTCGGAATGGAGCGGTGGGCTTGACTCTGGGCCTCTTTGATGGCTTCGGACGCTTGATGAGCTTCTGCAGATTGATACACTCCCCCTGAGCTTCAGTTACGTACGCCGATCCAGTCCGTCGCATGAAATTCGAGATACAATCAACCTTCAATACAAATGCAAACCGTTGATCCTCTCACCTGACAAACAAGGTCGCAATCACAATGGCGTTCGGCAAGTTAAACACCACGAAAAAAAAATCGCATTGGCTTGTGAAGCATTGGGCTGCGGTTGTTTCCCTCTGCCCGTGATACCCATCGCAGAGAACATGACATCGACCCATCCCACCGAGACGACCTCAGAGAGGATGAGCAGTGAAGAACGGAAGTTGTCGAACAAAAAGGTAGTGCTCATCGCTGGTTGATCCCAAGCACGCGGCACGAGGAATCCAAAGCTGGCCTCGTACAAGGTGTTGAGGCATTCGTTGGTACACTCTCCTATGCTTTGGACGGCTTTGTCAATGCCCTCATCTAGCAAGCCAGAAAAGATGGTCGTGCCCCAGACGCTGAAAGAGATGAGGTAGAGCATGGCGAGAAGGGCGGCGTCGAGTATGCGTATGAAACCAACTAGAATCAGGTCCTCAAAAGTTCTCTGCATCTTATGGATCAAGGTCATAAGTCGGAGAGCCTGCGGTGCTTTCAAGGCGCGGACAAATCGACTGAGGCCATCAACGAAAACCAACGTGAACGTGACGTAAACGAGGGTGATCACGAGATCGAGGATATTCCAGTGACTCCGGATGTAAGCATTAGGGACGAAGAGCACGCCGTCCGCGATGATCTCAATCAAGAATTCGACGACAAGTACGAGATCGAAGGAGGCCTCTGTGGTGTGAAACCATGCACCCCG